>PVJD01007227.1:0-87178 GCA_004026545.1 Mormoops blainvillei | reverse complement strand
CTGTCTCCTTTCCTCTTACTGCTTTTAAGATTCTCTCCTTATCTTTAATTGTGGGTAACTTAATTATATGTGCCTTGGTGTGTGTTTCCTTGAGTCCAACTTCTTTGGGACTCTCTGAGCTTCCTGGACTTCCTGGAAGTCTATTCCCTTCAACAAACTGGGGAAGTTCTCCTTCACCATTTTTCCTAATAAGTTTTCAATGTCTTGCTGTTCTTCTTCTCCTTCTGAGAGCCCTATGATTCGGATGCTGGAACATTTAAAGTTGTCCCTGATGTTCCTAAGCCTCTCCTCATTTTTTTGAATTCTCGTTTCTTCATTCTGTTCCAGCTGGATGTTTATTTCTTCCTTTTGTTCCAAATTGTTTCCTTCCCTTCCCGGTTTCCTTCCCTTCACTGTTGGTTCCCTATATATTTTCCTTTATTTCACTTTGCTTAGCCTTCACTTTTTCCTCTATTTTGGGACCATACTCAACCATTCCTGTGAGCACCCTGATTACCAGTGTTTTGAACTCTGCATCTGATAGGTTGGCTATCTCTTCATCACTTAGTTCTGTTTTTGGAGCTTTGATCTGTTCTTTCATTTGGGCCATATTTGTTTGTCTTGGTGCACCTGTTATGTTGCAAGGGGTAGAGCCTTAGGTATTCACCAGGGCGGGGCAACTCTCTTTGTTGCACTGTGGCGCTGTCTATGGGGGAGGGGTCAGAGAGGCAACAGTGCCACTTACTGGGCTCTCAGCCAGCTTTAAGTCACTTCTGACACCCATAAGCAAACTGGGCCCTTCTGGTGCTGATTCTGGGTAGGTGGGCTTGTGTTTGTTCTAGGGCCCTGTGGATCTCTCCAGTGAGACTTAGAGTTTCTCCTGTCACCAGAACCCCTACAGGATTTTGCAGCCAGAGGTTCTGAGTCTTTAGTTTCTTGGTCAGCCAGCCCCCTGCCTCAGCCACTTGGTCTGCAGCCTTCTGCCCAGCTGGCCATGTCTGCCACTCCTACCCATCTGGATGAATGTTTCTTTAACTCCTTGGCTGTCAGAGTTCCATGCAGTTTCATTTTCTGTCAGTTTTGTTTCTTTATTGTTTTTAAATTGGTTGTTATCCTTCCTTTAGTTGTGCAAGGCAGATCCAGAAAGAAATAACAGTGATAATACTAGAGGCTACCAAGATGAACCCACTATGTTCTTCTCTGTGTTTTGTAATATTTTCTTTACTACATAGCTTTTTAACATTCATTTCTTGTCCATCAAGTTGGTGCATATTAACTCACCAGATTTTATACTATAGTTTATTTCTCTCCATTCCTATAATAGTCTCAACCTCTTTATAGCCTCATTAATACTGGTTCATTTGCTGTTGATGGCGGGATTGAAGGGGGCACTTATTTTTGCGGTCAGGGGTTTGTTTCCTGGGCTTCGTGGTTTTGCTCTGGCAGTCAAAAACGGGAAGACAAAGAAATAACCCCCAAATGAAAGGAAAGGAGGAGTCCTCATAAAGACTACTAAATGAAATAGAGGCAAGTAAACTATCAGATATTGAGTTCAAAACAATGGTTATAAGGAAGCTCAACGAACTCAATGAGCTCAGTGAGAATTACAAAAAACTACAGGGAAACTACGAGGAACTTACTGCAAACTATACCAGCATGAAAAAGGACAGAGAAACTATCAAAAGAACCAAGAGGAAAGGAAGAATACAATTTCAGAATTGAAAAACACAGTAGAAGGAAAGAAAAGCAGACCAGATGAAGCAGAGAATAGAATCAGGGAGCTGGAGGACATGGTAGAAAAAAACACCCAGAAAGAGCAAGAAAATGAAAAAAAAGCTCAAAAAGAATGAAGAGGGATTAAGAGAAATGTGGGACAACATGAAACATAATAATATCTGTATAACAGAAATACCAGAAGGAGAAGAGAAGCAAGAGATAGAAAACCTATTTGAAAAAGTAATGATGGAAAATTTCCAGATTTTGAGGAGAGAAAAAGTCACACAAGTCCAGGAAGAACAGAGGGTCCCAATCAAGAGGAACCCAAAGAGACCCGCTCAAAGAGACATCATAATTAAAATGGTAGACATCAAAGACAAAGAGAGAATCTTAAAGGCAGCAAAGGAGAAACAGGGAGTAACATACAAGGGAGCCCCGATAAGGCTAGCAACTGACTTCTCCATAGAAACACTATAAGCCAGAAGGGAAAGGCAAGAAATATTCCAAGTAATGAAAAGCAAAGTGCTGCAACCAAGACCACTCTACCCACCAAGGCTCTCAATTAAAATGGAAGGAGAAATAAGGAGTTTCCCAGACAAAAGAAGGCTAAAAGAATATACCTCTACCAAACCAGCATTGGAAGATATGCTGAAGGGACTGCTTTAAGAAGAGGAAGAAAAAGAGTGAGAGAGAGATGAACACAAGTACAAAGGGAAAAAATGAATAAGTACCTATCAATAATAACTTTAAATGTAAATGGATTAAATGTTCCAATTAAAAGACATAGAATAGCTGAATGGATAAGAAAACAAGACCCACACATATGCTGCCTACAAGAGACCCACCTCAGAACAAAAGACATACACAGACTGAAAGTAAAGTGTTGGAAAAAAGATATTCCAAGCAAATGGACAGGAAAAAAAAGCTGGGGTAGCAATACTTATATCAGACAAAATAGACTTCAAAACAAAGGCCATAAAAAGAGACCCAGAAGGACATTTCATAATACTCAAAGGAAGAATCCATCAAGGAAACATAAACATTGTAAACCTATATGTACCCAATATAGCAGCATCCATATATGTAAGTAAAATCCTGGAGGACTTCAAGAAAGATACAGAGAGCAACACACTTATAGTAGGGGATTTTAATACACCACTGTCAACAATGGATAGATCATCCAAACAAAATATCAACAAAGATATTGTTGAACTGAACAACACATTAGATCAAATGAACCTAACTGATATATATAGAACCTTTCATTCCAAAGAAGTAAACTACACATTCTTTTCAAATGCACATGGAACATTTTCAAAGACAGACCACATGATAGAACACAAAAGAAGTCTTAACATGTTTAAGAAAACTGAAATGATATCAAGCATTTTCTCATATCACAAGGGCTTAAAACTGGAGACCAACCTCAAACTCAAAAACATTCAAACTCATGGAGACTCAGTAGCATGCTATGAAACAGTGAATGGGTCGATAATGAGATCAAAGAAGAAATCAAAAAGTTTCTGGAAACAAATGAAAATGAACATACAACAGTACAAAACCTATGGGACACTGCAAAGGCAGTCCTGAGAGGAAAGTTCATAGCAACACAGGCCTAACTAAAAAAGATAAAAATATTTCAAATAAACAACCTAACCTTACGTCTATGAGAACTGCGGAAACAACAACAAACAAAGCCCAGAGTGAGCAGAAGGAAGGAAATAATCAAGATCAGAGCAGAACTGAATGACATAGAGACTAAAAGAATAATTCAAAGGATCAATAAATCCAGGAGCTGGTTCTTTGAAAAGATAAACAAAATCGACAAGCTTTTAAGCAGACTCATCAAGAAAAAGAGGGCGCAAATACATAAAATAAGAAATGAAAGAGCAGAGATTACAATCGATACCACAGAAATACAAAGGATTGTAAGAAATTACTATGAACAACTATATGCCAAGAAATTTGAAAACCTGGGTGAAATGGACAAACTTATAGAAAAATACAATATTCCAAAACTGAATGAAGAAGCAGAAAGCCTGAATAGACCAATAACAGCTGGAGAAATTGAAGTAGTCATCAAAACACTCCAGGCACACAAAAGCCCTGGACCAGATGGTTCCACAGGAGAATTTTACAAAACATTTAAGGAAGAGCTAACCCCTGTCCTTCTCAGACTATTCCAAAGAATCCAAGAAGAGGAAAGACTGCCAAACTCTTTCTATGAGGCTAGCATCATCCTAATCCCAAAACCAGATAAAGGCACAGCAGACAAAGAAAACGACAGGCCAATATCGCTGATGAACATAGACGTTAAAATCCTCGACAAAATATTGGCAAACCGCATCCAGCAATACATTAAAAAGATCATACACCATGATCAAGTGGGATTCATCCAAGGGATGCAAGGATGTTACAATATTTGCAAATCAATAACTGTAATGCATCACATACACAAAAGGAAAGATCAAAATCACATGATCATATCAAAAATGTGGAGAAAGCATTTGAGAAGGTATAGCACCCATTTATGATAAAAACACTCAGCAAAGTGGGAATAAAGGGGTACCTCAACATAATAAAGTCTATATATGAGAAACCTACATTCAAATCATGCTGAGCAGGCAAAAACTAAAAGCTTTCCCACTAAGACCAGGAACAAAACAAGGATGTCAGCTTTCACCACTTCTAGTCAACACAGTATTAGAAATCCTAGCCACAGCCATCAGGCAAGAAGAAGAAATAAAAGACATCTAAATTAGAAAGGAGGAAGTAAAACTGTCATCATTTACAGGTGACATGATAGTGTACATAGAAAGCCCTACAGACTCCACCAAAAAACTTGACCTAATAAGTGAATTTGGCAAAACAGCAGGATACAAAGTCAATGTTCAGAAATCAAAGGCATTTTTGTACACCAACAATGAAATATCAGAAGCAGAAATGAGGGAGAAAATCCAATTTATTATAGCAACCAGAAAAATAAAATAACTAGGAATAAACTTAACCAAGGAGGTTAAAGATTTGCACTCAGAAAACTACACAGCACTGAAGAAAGAAATTAAGGAAGACACAAATAAATGGAAGCATATACCATGTTCATGGACTGGAAGAATTAACATCATCAAAATGCCCATACTATCCAAACCAATTTATCAATTCAACACAATCCCTCTTAAAATGCCAATGGCATATTTCACAGATATAGAACAAACATTTCAAAAATTCATATGGAATCATAAACAACCCCAAACAGGCGCAACAATTTTGAGAAAGAACTAGGTAGGAGGGATCACAAAACCTGACATCAAACTATAATAAGGCCACTATAATCAGAACAGCCTGGTACTGTCATAAGAACAGACACATAAATCAACGGAATAGAATAGAGAACCCAGAAATAAACCCATGT
This sequence comes from Mormoops blainvillei, assembly GCA_004026545.1. Classification (NCBI taxonomy): domain Eukaryota; kingdom Metazoa; phylum Chordata; class Mammalia; order Chiroptera; family Mormoopidae; genus Mormoops; species Mormoops blainvillei. Next base: position 82,071 of record PVJD01007227.1, on the reverse strand, counting down.
CTCTACGGTCAATTAATATTCAACAAAGGGGACAGAAGCATAAAATGGAGTAAAAATAGCCTCTTCAACAAATGGCATTGGGAGATCTAGACAGCTACATGCAAAAAATGAAATTTGACCACCAACTTACACCACACACAAAAATAAACTAAAGATGGATAAAAGACTTAAATATAAGTCTTGACACCGGAAAAGTCCTAGAGGAGAACATAGGCAGGAAAGTCTCAGATATTTCACGCAGCAATATTTTCACCTCTATGTCCCCTAGAACAAGGGACATAAAGGAAAGAACAAACAAATGGGACTTCATCAAAATAAAAAGCTTCTGCACAACTAAAGAAAATATCATCAAATTGAAAAGGGAACCAACTGTATAGGAAAATATATTTGCCAATGATACCTCGGACAAGGGTTTGATCTCCAAAATATATAAAGAACTCACATGACTCCACTCTAGGAAGACAAACAACCCAATTAAAAAAATGGGCAAAAGACCAGAAAAGACATTTTTCCAGGAGGACATACACAGGGCCCAGAGACTCATGAAAGGATGCTCAGCCTCACTAGCCAACAGAGAGATGCAAATTAAAACCACAGTGAGATACCACTTCACATCAGTCAGAATGGCCATCATAAGCAAATCAATGAACCAGTGCTGGTGGGGGTGTGGAGAAAAGGGAACGTAGTGCACTGCTGGTTCTCAGGCCAGCACTCAATCCGCTGAGCCACACCAGCCAGGGCTATTTTATTCATTTTTTTTTTCAAAGAGAAAAAGTAAAGTGTTTTAAATGGCATAACTGTGTAATTCAAAAGTCAAATTCCTTGTTCATTTTTCATGGATTTGTAAAAAATGACAGCTTGAATGTTAAGGCAATTTGAGCTTTAGCCCAGGAACCTGCTTTGTTTGCCTCAACAGAATCACTGCACCTTGATTTTCTTAATAAATTTTATGTAAATTTCAATGCCAACTGGTTTCCTAACTTTTATTAATATGAAAAGATAACATGGGTGAAAATATAATGTAAACAGAGAAAAACAGGAAAAAGCACAACATATGATGTTTTGTGGAGTCGTTCCTAATTGCTATATAGTTATTTTTAGAGGTTAGAGTTTTATAGTAGATATATATATATATATGTATATATACATAATTTTCAAATACTTAATTTTTACTTTCAAATTGTCTTTTACATTATACTTAAAAGGTACAACCACAATGAGATAAACAAACCAACAAACAACAAGTGCTGTCGAGGTTGTGGAGAAAAGGGAACCCTAGTACAGTGTTGGTGGGAATGCAGACTGGTGCAGCCACTGCGGAAAACAGTATGGAATTTCCTCAAAAATCTAAAAATGGAACTGCCTTTGACCCAGCAACTCCACTGCTGGGATTATACTGTAAGAATCCTGAACACTAATTCAAAAGAACTTATGCACCCCAATGTTCATAGCAGCACATATTACAATAGCCAAGAATTGGAAGCAACCTAAGTGCCCAACAGTAAATGAGTGGATCAAAAAACTATGGTATATTTACACAATGGAATACTATGCAGCAGAAAGAAAGAAAGAGTTACTATAACAGCCTGGATGGAACTGGAGAGCATTATGCTAAGTGAAATAAGCCAGGCAGTGAAAGATAGGTACCATATGATCCTACCTATAAGTGGAACCTAATCAACAAAATAAATAAGCAAGCAAAATATAACCAGCAACATTGAAATAATAAACTATCTGACAGTAAGCAGAGGGGAGGAGGAAGGGGGATAACAGGGGAAAGTGAGGGGAAGGGTCATCAAGGAACATGCATAAAGGACCCATCGACAAAGTCACATGGGGGAAGGACTGAGGGTGGGGTGTAGGGAGGAGTGGAGCTGGGGAAAGTGGTGGCAGGAAAATGTTGACATGGGGATGATGGGATGGGGTTTAGGGCAGAGGGGATAAAGGGGAGAAAAAAATGAGACAACTGTAATAGTATAATCAATAAAATATACAAAAAAATAAATAGGCACATGTTTCAGGAAGCAGAAATCACATATTATATAAGTTTTTATATAATTCTCAGGTCATACACATATGTATGTTTTTTAACATATAACAGATATCATATAATAGCTATGTATATCTTATATATCACAGAATTTTGAATTGATTAACTGTGTAGCCAGAAAAAGATGTCATTTAATATTAAAATCCTGCTCATCATCTTAAAATGAGTTTCAAGATGTTTTACAGAAACAAAAACATCTATTTAAACTATTACAGGAAAAAGTATTAATACCATAAGTATATTAATTCGTAATTAAGTAGACAAAAGTATAGGCAAGCTGAACTATACAAATAAACTAAGATCATTTAAAATGTATAATCACTGAACAAATATATAAGGAAAAGTGAAATGTAAATAAAACAAATAATAGCTAATATTTATTTCACGTTTACTATGTGTCAGGGTCTCTTTAAGTCCTTTGCTGCATTTAGTCATTTAATCCTTACAACAACCCCATGTGGTAGGTCAAACTATTATCCCCATTTTAAAGATGGCAAAACATGCAGAGAGGTTAAGTAAATACGCCAAAGGTTGAACCAAGGAAGTCTGGCTTCAGAATCTGGGATATTAACTGCTCTTCAATATTACCTCCAGGATAGTACTTCAATAGGATTCATACTCAATATCGTTAAATTGCAGATAAAGAATGCCACCTGTGTATTACAGGCAGCGAGTTAGGGAGATTCCACGGCATCCTACAAGAGGGAGTATGCATATATATTCCAACATAAAAGCAATACAGGTCCTCCTGCTATACTCAAGGACAAGGAATTTAGTGCTTTAATGCAACTATGTGATGCTAAATAATTCTAATAATTAAAAAACTATATGAGAGGTGGACATATGGTGAGAGGTTATTTTTTTCTTTCCCAGTCATTTATTACCAAACTTAGTGCTTAAACTTATCAGCAGTGAGGGCCAATCAGAAGTATGTGTCTTCTTTCCAAATCATCCACAGTTCATGAGAAATCATTCATAGTTTATAAAGACAGGTGAACAAATGCTATGATCAATGTGCTAAGTAATGATGGGAGCAGAGGGCAGCACAGAGGAGGGTGTGCTTTAACTACCTGGAGGAGGCACTGCATTTCACGATGTCTCAGTTTCCAAAGTATTGTGAACAGCAATATTAAGAAATTAAATGAATAAATATTAACATACTAAAATTAGGTCAATACATAAAATTAAGAGTTTGTTTTTATATTTATTTTTTCAACAATTGTTTTAAAACGGTTCTCCTTAAAAACTCCAAAAAGGTATTTTAAAGTTTACAATTTTCCATAAAACATGAAAGTATAATTGCATAAGAAATAAGTCCTTTTCAAAAATATCTTGAATTTATTTGATTCTTTGTAGAACTGTATTTGAAAAGAGTGCTACTGCTAAGAGAGTCTGAAAAAAAACTGGCTTTATTAACATCGTGGATATGGAAGAAGAGGGAAGTATCCGTGATCCCATTTTGGTTTAAATATACATATATATTTTACAGAAAGCTGAATGCCAATTTATATATTACCAGAGCAACATGTGATTAAACACAATGAATCAGACTCTTAGACCTTTTAGAGGAAAAAGACTACTTTTGCAGGACACAGCACCAATCTCTAAAGTCTGGGTGTCTTCAAATCAACTTTCTTAAAAATAATATCTGCAAAGGCAGTTTATAATGCAGAATGCAATCTGTTCTTTTGCAGATGCAAGAAAGGAAGGGTCTACACAGTTTTAAGAATACTGCAATTCTATTAATTAAGAAATGAAAAAAAGCAGGCCGAAACTTAAAATATGGAAAGTGGAAGGGCAGAATAGGATGATTAACAAATGGAATATGGGGCAGTCTTATTTTTCATTTGTCGTAAGTACCAATCTCATTTCTCTTATTATATAACATTACAGATTTAAAGTCAGACTTCGATAATTTTACAGGGTCCAGCAAAAGTAACGCCATTGAGTATGGTCGGTAGGATACATGAATGTCTCACACGAGATGGAGAGTAATTTGAACGTGTCACCTAAAATATCTTATGATGTGCTTGAGTGTGATAGTTATGTTATAGAATTACATGCTTATGATTTTGTAATAAAATATTTTTATATAATTAAAAAGGGGTGTTATCTGTGCCAGACCCTGTATATTACGACACTACAGATTCACTGTAACCTTATAATCTTTGCTGGTGTGTGAAGATAAATAGAAGTCATCCCATCTATTAATTAACTAATAATTAACAGAGTCAATATGACTGTTTTCTGTCAGAAAATGAGAAAGGTCAGGAATCTGGATGCCATCTCTTTCTTCCTCCTCATGTATTTTCATCTCTTTACTGAGTCTTTAATCTTATATATGAAAATGCTCAAGTTTCTCTGTTTGCTTGCTTTTTTTCTCTGAACCTCCCCCCCACCCCCACCATCTCATAACATAAAACTATTTACTGTATGACAGGGACCCAAAACAACCCCCTGGAATTTATTTATAAAAATTTGTATATTTATTCTTACATGTTCAAACTTCAGGGACCTTCAAAGTACTCTCCTTGATGCAATCAATACACCTATCAATTGATTAACTGATTTTAAAGAAATCAATTCCACATACTAAAACTCATCTGTGTGTGCCGGTACCTGTGGTCTAGATTCTGTTCCATACGTCTGCTTTCACAAAAAGCTCTCCTGCTTTAGCTGGACAAAGGAAAGGCATGGCTCCCACTCGTATTACTGTCTTGCACTGCCCAGACGTAGGGCTCCAAAGACCCTCGAAAACATTAGAGACAAAATAATTCCTTTACTAAAGGCATTATAAAGGCCATCCCTACCCATCTGAATAGGAGATGCATTCAAGTTTTACTCCTCATGTTTAAGATTTTAAAATAAAAACATATACTTTGTTGTCTACATGTGTAAGTATTTATGTAATAATAACTCAAGTTAGAGTAATTTTAAAAAAGCACTGAGGGACTTACTGGTGTAGGAAATTTTGTTGTTAACTCGACATGATATAAAAAAGTAAAAGGAGAGCAAAGACTAGTCACCAAAGGGAAGGATGTTGCTCCATGTTCCTGCTGTGGACTGAAGGGATGACCAGACTATACCTAACGGAAAATGTTGAATTTTAGAAAATATTCATATCTCAGAAGTATCTTCCATAGTATTTTATAGTTGACTGCCAACAATATATGTAAAATTAAAGAAAATATTGATAAGAACTTTATTTTGTTATTGTCATTTCATTTGAAGTTGGCAAAAAATCATCACATAAATCACAAATTAGATCTTAGGAGAAGTTAAACGAATTACTTTCAAGATATTTCTGTATTTCTTAAGAGTATGTCCCATAAAACACTTAATGCTACAAATACTGTGTGCAGAGCTTTGGGAAAAGAAAGGTACTATGAATACGTAAATATTGGTTTGTCTCAACAAAGTTAAATTGATTTTTTTAATAATAATGAAATTCACTCAGTATATACCAGGGATTGTTTTAAGTACCTTATAGATATTAACATTTTTTACAACATCCTTTTGAGGTAGCTACTATTATTAACCCCATTTAAAGATGGGAAAACGGAGGCAAAAAGATGTTAAGTAATGTCCCAAGATCATAGTGTTATCACCCAGTAAGGTCTGGGATTTAAAACCAGGCAGTAGTGCTACTGTGTATGCTCTTAACTGTTACACTTTGCCGTTTCTCACCAAGTTATTTGGTGTCTTTAAAATATGAATGGGCACTGGGAATCTTAAAGACGGTGATATTACATAAAGCATTTACTCAATTAAGAAATTCTTTTCTTAAAGTATTTTTTACAGAATTACTGCTCTTCAGGATAACCATCTGGAGAACACTGTTATAGATTAATCAAAATCTGATTTATCCTCTTTCAGAAGTGTTTCTAAAGTACCCTGGAGCCAGATTATTGGTCCTATCACTTGTAGTGAACAAAACAAAATGTCGTATGAGTTGTGGCATGATCAATGAAACAAATAAATAAAATAGGCAGTGTATCAGTAAAAAGAGTCAATGAGAAGGTGATGATGAGGAGAGAGGGCAGGTATGAAACGAGGAGTGGTGGGGTGGAGGTACCACAGGCACGATAATACAAGGAAAGAGCTGAAGCAGGGGCGGGAGCTGGCCATGCAGACATCCGACAGGCGCAGTCCAGGCAGAGGGCACATCACATGGCCAGCCTCTGAGGCAGAAGTGCTTCTGGTATTTTTAAGGGCCGGTGAGAAAATCAGTACAGACATAAATAAAGGGAAAAATATTAGAAATGAAACCAGGGGGATAATGAGGAGCCATACCACATAAGGTTTTATAGATCGTAGTAAAAATACTAGCTTTACTTCCAAGTGAATGAGAAACCATGGGAATATTGTGAGCGAAGTCTAGCCTGCTGTTATTGGAAGCAGGTGCCTATCATTTTCTTTAGTTTTGCCTATGTCGTCCTACCTAGAATATGAAACAGTGCTGCGTGGACACGATATCCTATGCATCCAGAACCTAATAGGCTGCCACACAATAAACAACTACTGGGTTAAAAAAAAATTGTGCCAGTCTCAGCAAGTAATTAGAATGTGAGGTTTGATGATGACGCAGGAACAGAATCAAATACGGTTTTAAGATTTCTAAAGGTTGGCAACGGTCACGCAGTTCCCAGAAATGACAAAAGTTAAGAGAGTAGAAACAAGAGGAATAGAATTGAAAGTCAACTTTGGTTTTTTGGACATGGTTGAATCTGGTGTATTTGTGAGGTACTTAAGAGCAGCTGTTCAGATGAAAATGAGAAACACAGATTTGAACTTCTCAGAAGAGGTGGAGCCGAATACAAGATTCAATTTATTTGTTGTGAGGGTAATTGCCGAGGAAAGAGGACCTATAAAGAGATAAGAGATGAGAGCTGAGTATAAAACATTAGAGAATGCCCATGTACCCTTAGAGGATGATTAAGAAGAAGAGCCCTAAAAGAAAACAGGTAGTGTTCAGAGTAGGAAAAGAAACTTAGAGGAATGCAGCTTAACGAAAGATAAGGAGGAAGAGAGTTTGTAGAAAAAACCAATTAGTAACAGGGACAGATGTGGATGAAAGGTCAATGAAGTTCTGGAATGAAAGCAGTCATAACAAATACGATCTATCTTCTGACTAGTAAAGGAAGGCAGGAATGTGGAAGGCTGGAGAGATTTGAATATTTTTTGTTTTTTTAATAGTTTATTTTTCTATTGTACTTTTCCCCATTACCATTTATTCCCCGTACACCCTCTTCCACCTCCAACCACCCTCTCCCCCTGAGATTTGAATTTTTAAGTGAGAACAAAGGTTTAGAAAAGAATACAGATGATTTTAAATGGTCATTAATAAACAAATTTATGAACAGAATTGAGGTCTTAAAAAGAAGGCAGGTAATCAATATTTGAGTGGACGCGATTTGCAAATTTTTGTGACTTTTTTCAACAAGATTTGCATTTTGGAGTGAGCTCAAGAGAAGGAACTAGTTTTCAGGAAAATGTAAGAAATTAACTTACGGACACTTTAAGGATTTGTAAATATATGGAAAAGAGAATGGAGACTGAGATACAGGTTTGGGAGTTATCTACAGAGAATGACAGTAGAAACCAACACTACATGCAAAAGACGTTTGTGTGTCATAAATTCGTTCAGTAAAAAATCAATTATCTTATATAGAGAAATAATAGCTAATCTAAAATAGCTTCTATTTTTTGAAATTTGAAGAATAATCCTATTACAACCAGATGGCTATAAAAATCCTAAAACTGTAATTAGAAAGAAGACATTCATAAAACTTGCTAGGATTGCAAATGTGTTCTAGAGTACAACAGTTATTGAACCAATATTATGGAAAAATTCTCCTACTCCTTGTTCCTCTGTCTAAGCAAGGCATATTTGGGGAAAACAAAAATAACAACAACAAAAAGATATGTAGGGCAATTATTCAACCAGAAGAGACCAGAACAGCCAAAATGTTGTTTATGATCAATATGTGTTTTAATTAGTTAAGTGGTTATGTAGTACTTGTTGTGAAACATTTTAACTATAACTCCTGTTCAAATCATAATACTATAGTCACTGGATTACTCATATATAACATTTTAATACTTCTAAAATTCTAAATACATTTTACATATATTATTTTATCATTACAACAACTTTTCATGGCAGAAAGGAATCATTAGAACCTCCACTTTAATAATGATTAACCTAAGATATGGGGACTGGACCACCTGAAGACTAAAGGCTACTTCACAAACAAAACAGCAGTTGTTCTTATTAAAATAAAATCTCATACCATTTTGTGATGCCATAACAATCTTTAATAATATCCTGAAGGACAGCACGATAGAAGAGTGATTCAGTAGGTAGCTGAAAAAAATGAAGATATGCGTAAGCACGAGAAACAAATAACAGAAATCAAATCAATACAAGTGAGTGGGACCATAAGTGAATGTTAGAAACCTGACTTTGTTGTGAAACCTAAGAGGCGATTTTATAATTTTTCCATTCCAAGCTAAAATGTTACCAAAGAAAAATGAGCTAACATCCCTAATGAAGTGCTTATCAGTTAAAAACGTAGACATAAACTTTCACAACCAGCCAAGTCAGCTCTGTGTGAGACAGTGGTTGGGTGAAGTATGGGCAAAGGAGAAGAGAATGTGGGTTTGTCCTAATGGTGGTGAAAGAGAGATAACATTATCTATGATTCACATCCAGAAAGAGAAGGTACTACCCTGAGGAAGGACACACTAAAAATATGTCAGAAGCCTAAGAGATCATAGCATTGGCTATTGCAGAGTTGAAAAGAATCTGGGAATGGACAGAGGATCAGAGATTGAAGTCTTGGCACAGCTTCAGTTCTCCGGGGAAAAAAGAAGTGGGAGGTGTCTATGAAGATGCGAAGGTTTCCGCAGAGGAAGAAGGAACAGATGAAGACAAGGGCCCCGATGAGGTATGATAGTTTCACAGAGCAGAAGGTAAAACAGAAATATATAGTTGACCCTTGAACAACATTGGGGTTAGGGGCGATGATTCCTGCAGAGTAGAAAATCTGCATATAACTTTTAAGTTCCCCGCATTACTGAGAAAACCTATGTTATCCCTCAGTAATCTGAGGGTGATTAGTTCCAAGGCCCACTCTGGATACCAAAATCTGGGGAAAGCTCAAGGTTTCTATATAAAATGGTATAAATCAATGCATACAGTTATTCCTCCACATTCACATGCTTCCAGCCATGGCTAGAAAACAGTACAGGTATTTATTTTTAAAAATCCACACATAAGTGGATCCTTACAATTCAAACCCATGTTGTTCAAAGATCTACTGAACATAGACAAAGAGTACTTTACTGTAGCAATGGAAGGAGTACTTTTAAACTAAGAAACTATGAAATTCCTCAAGTTCCACCGACATCCCCAAAGACCTGCTAATACTGACAGTACAGGAAATCAAATTCAAAATAATATCAGCAACAATGACTTCTATCCATGCAAAGTTATTACTGGATAAAAAAAGAAAAATAAGCAAGAATGGAAGGAGGACAACAATATTAAATACTTTAGAGATACCAAATAAGGTAAAATCTAAAAACTGTCCAATGGCTGGTAAAGTTTTAAAGGTAAGAGTTTAGTGAAATGTATATATTCACTGAGTTTTCCTTCTGTAACTCTTATTTTCCTTCAAAGCCCAAAATTGTTATTTTAATCTGTTTTTGAATAGAATGTTTGGATTCAAATGGTGCTTAGCACAAAATAAATTTTGCCTGTGTGCTCAGGAAAAAAACAAAACAAACAAACAAACAAAAACCCCCTACTTTACTGTCTCTCTTCCCTACCTAATATCAAGTTCCTGCACACAGACCCCCGATGCTGAGGCTCAAAACACCCCAAATTGGGAGTTGAGGGTCAACCATCATTTCTTAGGTCACCGCCTGATGGTACCACCTTCTTGAGTCACTGAAGAATGTCCGTCTTGTAGGACCCTGATAGAGCACTTCGAATGAACACAAATCTTTTCCAGATGATGGGGAAAATGGGGAGGGTGACTCCAGTAGGAAATGGTGTTAGTAATACCATAGTCCCCATCTCAATGCCTAAAACAGCTCACTGAAAGCAGACATACACACATAGTTGAATGCCCACACTAAAATTTATAAGCTTTAAAAGGCATACTTTTTATACAAAATCTTTTTCCAAATAGAACCCCTTAAGACAATAATCTCTGATTTTTCAACTTTTCTTTCTTAAAACATTTCATATTCCCAACATTCATGTTTCAAAACATTTCATTCAAAATTTCCTATCTCTGGATATAGTTCTACTTGAGATTTTTTTCATTTTCAGTAATTCATTTCTGCAGTACCCCAAACCTCTTCTTTACCATCTGTCCTTTGCTTCCCTCCAAATCCTTCCAGTTGTCTCACAAAAAAGATGAAATCCTTTTGATATATTAATACCAACTCTTACATTGTTCTATTAAAATTCAAGGCATTCTGGGAAATTTATTACATGAAGTAAAATATTAGTTAAGTATTATGAGTGGCTTACAAAGTTTTAAAATTTTTATTTGATTAGCTGTAAGAGATGGACAATTTAATTTATTTGACTTTTATATAAAATATAAACTGGACTTTTTCCTAAAATAGTTAAAGCTCTCCTTTCCCATGCTTTTGAAAATTATATAAAGTTGTATCAAGGTAACTTAGAAATGTATATTTATAAATATAATAAAGATTTTAAAAATGTATATTCATACTGTTACTAAAACCAATTGTAGAAAAACCACAAAAAGAAAACCCCACAAGAAATGCATTTTAAGAAGAGAACATAAAGAAATGTAACACATAGGAAATTATAAATGGATAGAATAAATCATCGTTCCCAAGTTGCCGTGAGTAAATAAGAGCTTTATGGCTGTTTCCTAAGAGAAAGGGAGGAGAGTAATGAAGTGCCTTCGAATGTGCATTCCTGGAATAACTAGGACTATCTATCCTGGTAAACGCAGTGGTGGTAAGTGGGCAGGGAGTCAACACTGAGGAGCCTGGGCCTGACTACTCCAGGGATGAGCTGGGCGTGGCGCAGAGTTTCCTCTCCTTCCTTCACAAGTGATCAATCAGCTTAACACTTTAATGCGTGTTAAAATTGGGGAGGGGAGCAGAAAGGGAAAAACATTAAAGTACACACACACCTGCACACACACACATGAAGGTAGTATATATGTGGATAGATGTATCTATATATATATGAGGATATATATACACACACATATATATGTTAGATATGCATTTTACGGGTCTTGTGGAAAGGGCACTAAAGTGGAAGTCAGGATTCTGCAATTAATTAAGGGGGCTGGAATGCATGATGAAAACTCTGCTGTGTATCATGTTATGTAAGTTTGGTATAATAACCAACTCACAAGACTGATGGTAAACATGAGCAAGCACTTGGGAAATTGAAAAATACCACACAAATGCATTGGGGCACTATTATGAAAGGCACTTTCCTCTTTCAGGCTCCTAGGGAACCACTAAGCTGATGTGCAGTGTAGGAGTTAAAGGCTTTGGCTCCAGAACCAGATTCAAATCTCAGTGTTCACTACTTAACAGTTTCCTCATGTGTATCACAGGACAGTAACAGCGACAGTATCTATCTCATAATACTATGCATGTAGTATGCTTTGACTGATGGAAGAAAACTTTGAACAGTACTTTGGTAACCTCTGTGTTAGATTTAACTATGATTTTCATAATCATAATTATTAATTACCTATAAGAGCAACAACAGTTGACATTTATTGAGCATTTATCATGTGCCAGATGTGGTTTTAAGCATTTTACATTTTTCATTCATTTAATTCTCAACTCTACAAGGATGGTATTATTGTTATCATTCCTATTTTACAGTTAAAAACACTAAGCCACAGAGGAATTATGACACATGTCCAAGGTCTCTAAATGAGCTACTGATGAAGACACAATGAAAACCAGTGGTTTGAGACTAATGCCCAAGCCGAAACAATATGCACTTAAAAAATTATTTTTATCAATTTTTAGATAATGATATTCAAACACAAAGTTCTTAGTACCATGCCTGGTCCAGAGCAAGCACTTAGTAAATGGTACTTGTTGCTGCTATTATTATTTTTAAATTATTATTTTAAAAGATTCAAATTGATGTATTAATGGCACTTGAAGAGAAGCAAAGGAAAGGCATCTAAAATTTAAGTCAACAAGAAAATTCTTGTGAAAAGTTTAAAAGAACTCTTAAAATTAACTTTAAAAGTTCTTAGCATGTTTCATGAATCATAAGGTGGGTATTTGGGGGACACATTTAACTTACGTTCCTGTGTGTAAACCTATTTGGCTGTTGCATCTAATAACTAACCAAGTCAATAAAGAAACAAGTTAAAAACTACCAATTAAATATGTGTTTTGGATTACAGTTCAAAAAAAATTGAATACTATACCCTGGATATCTTGCTTAAAATCAAGTCCATTAAAAGGCTGATAGTAACAGAATTCTTTAGAACTATTTATAGACTGTTTAATACAATATGAAGAAATGAGACATTAGTACAAGAGTATAATGTAGAAATTTTCCTAAAAGTTCAATTTACACTTTCTGAAAGTTTACTTATGTTTTAAAATAAACTTACAGACAAAGTATAAATTTAAATTGGAAGAGATGACAAAAAGAGGTGATATTTACTAAAATCCATCAGGTTTTAAGTTCATCGGCAGGTCAAGTATGAGGAGTATTTGAGAGACAACAATCATGTTCATCAGCTGAATCAGATACACACTCAACTCACCCCTTGGCCAACTGCTACCCGCTCCAGTGCCTTTAGGAGAAAAAAAAAGACAAAGACTTTTGATATATTTAGTCTTATCATATAAGACTTATAAACACACTGTATAAGGGCTTGTAAAAATGACATTTAAAAAGATTAATTAAGTGATAACATGTATGTTTATACATTTAAAAGTGTCAGTATCATTAAGGACCGTTAACTGGTATACTTATATAATTTAGGGCTGATTTATAATGTATGTGTGTCATATACACAAACACACCCAACTGTACACTCCTTGCATTTTAGAAGGCATTGGAAAACAAGAAAGAAATGAATGATGTGTTCTTGGCTCACTTTTAGGGCAGCTAAAACAATCTGATAAATCCAAAGCTATTACTATGCATATACACAGACATATTTACATATTACTTTTAACCCATTTTAATCCAATTTTTAATAAATATATATCTTTCATTAAGTGAAAAGGCACAGATTATAGGTGAAAGTTAATTTAGAAAAGTATGTATGTTTTTGGTCTGCATGGTCTGCAAAGTCAACTCAAATCCACATATAATCAAGTGTCAGGTAGAAGAGAAAGTAATACATATTTTTACAATTTTATATGTAGCTGATTTTACATTTGTATTTTCTTAACCCAACATATATATGATATATATGAAAGAATGAAATATGGAATACAGCCTTCTGAAACATTCATTTTTTAGAGACATACAGTTCCACGCTCACAGTTTTACAATTAAATTAGATTAAAATATTTTAGCTGACATTTTATTTTTTAATTTTAAATATAAAGTACCAAAGATATAATGGATTTGCATATACTTTCTAGTCAAATTTAAAACACCCGTATTTGCTTCAGATCTCTGCTTTCATAAATAATGCTTTTTAAGGTATAGCTGAATCACATATTTTTAAAACTAAAGGATAATTTACAAAATATCTTAAGTGCAAGTTTTGCAGATGCACAACAAGGTCATTGATGAGGTAAAGAAACACAATAGTTAGCAGCTGAGCAGGGACATAAAACTTGCTCTTTGATTTACTTCTCATGCTTCACACCATGTACATTCCATGTGAAGATGAGTTCATTGTATAAAAATTTGCTTCACGGACACTGTTATAGAAAAAATGTAATTTTCCTACTGACTTGAAGGTTCACATTCACTGAACCGCTAGTGCTAGAGTTTTATGAATACAGGAGACAGTTATATAATTTCTATATTAAAGAGAAATAGGCCCATAACAGGTTTATTATTGAAGAAAACAATGAGTTTTCATTTACAGTACTTGTGCTAATTTCAGGTAAGATTTTTCTATGGTTTTTGCTGAAAGTTGAACTGAATAAAGAAACAAGAGAGTTTTTAATAAAAGTTATTCGATGTCAATAAAAATATGATATAACACACAAGGCTACTTTTTGGTATGTGTTGCCGATGAGTTTATTTTAGAAATACAAATGATAAACTTTGATTACGTAATAAAAGATAATCACATAGGTGATAAAAAGTTTCTTATAAACATTAATATTTTCCTTGGCCAATGAATAAAGATAATGAAGAAAACATATCAAGTATTCAGGGCATACTAACCTAAAATATTTTGCAGTTTTGTTAGGCTTAAAGTACTCTGACAAGATTTCATTAATCTAATTAAAATTTTATTTCTTGTTAGTACCCTTAACGATTTATGTGAAAGAAACACTGGAAAGGAATCTTTTTTTTTTTTTTTAAAGCCCTTAAGCTTTGAATATTTGTAGAACAGATCAGTTGTAGAGCAAAAGGCAACAAAACAAGACACACCAAAAGAAATGCTCCTTACACTTCCCAAGATTACTCTAACATCACAGTAAGAAGTCAAGGCGGGCAGGAGCCGGAACTGAAGCTAGGGACAGGGTCATTCCATGGGATGCAGCAGGATCTACAAATTCTGTATTTTGGGATGTATTTTTCAAAAACTCCTCTTTTTTGAATATTTGTTTATAGCAAACATTCTTTTTTTGTGGATACAGTATATTCTCTTATCTCTTTGGGATGTTAATAGCTATATTCTTTTGGATAGTGTTCATCACCTCAAAGTTGCTTTATTTTTTTCCCATTTGTTTACTGGATCTTTATTCTTTCATGTTAGACTTTCTTAGACATCTAGTGATTCTGAGCTCTCTGTTGATAATTAAAATAGGGGCATGACAAACCTGATTAGAAGCATTGTGCTTAGGAGCAAGGAATATTAATTGTGGGCCTTACTGTAAAGGTCCTGTTTCACTATGAAATCCTCGATGCCAATATCTTTAGGGCTTTTCTCTTAGGACAATCAGACTCTCTATATTGAAAGGCTAGTTCAATGTCTTGCCAAGGGGATAAGGTAGAAGCCTGGCTGCTGGCATTCTGGGAACTGAGTCATTCCGAGAATGACCTGCCTTTCTAACAAGAACTTGAACACGCATCATTTACAGACATAATAAAAAAACAAGACAAATTCACAGGAAAATATTTTAAGAGGAATTATAAAGATAAACTATTTGACTCTGGCTGGTGTGGCTCAACAGATTGAGCGCTGGCCTGCAAACCAAAGGGTTGTCGGTTCAATTCCCAGTCAGGGCACGTGCCTGGGTTGTGGGCCAGGTCCCCAGTAGGGGGCACGTGAGGTAACCACACATTGGTGTTTCCCTCTCTCCTTCCCTTCCCCTCTCCCTAGAAATAAATAAATAAACTCTTTAAAAAATTCTTTGAGCATAAATAGATTTCTAAGATAATTCTAGGATACATGACCTAGAACACTGGTACACTATTTTTTATATTGCCATGTTACTAGCATAGATATAATCTACCTTGGTGTTGAACATTAAACACATTAATCAACCATATTTTAAACTGCTGATGACAAAAAAAATACACTGTTTAACTTGTATCTATTCTTTTGTAAACCAATACAGCTCCCAAAACAGAGAAGACCATGGGATCAAATGTTTTGCACCTAGGGACTCTAAGCAAATGAGGCACAATAAAGTTTTTTTTTAACTAAATAGTTACTTCATAATCCAGATAACTTAATAATATTTCTCCCATTGTATAAAAATCAGGAGACCAAATGATCTGCTACAAACATGCCACAGAGCTGTGGATAAAGCACTGAACCAGTTCTCTGTTTAAGACTTGGTAGTTGGTACATTTTATATGACAATTGAAGTAACTGTATGTAAAAAAATAAGTACTATAATATAGAATTATAGTGTACTATAAATTGTTACCACATTGCATGCAGAGTGGATAATATTGGAAGGGAAAGTCCTTTTTTTCCTAACTTGCAATGCACAAAAACATCAATGATGACACTCTGCAAAGTTTGGCATTTAATGCATGGTATTAGCCAAAAATAATACATTCTGCAACATCTGTATAAAGTTTCTTAGTCCAGAAAAAAATACAATCATACCAAGCATGCTGACATCCTGGCATTACGACCACAGCACCATTTTTCTTCCTTTAAATAGTGGCACATTGGAAATCCCCACTTTTCTTGAGTACATTCTGCAGATGGGAAAAAAATATGGATTATTTAAATAAAATTCTTCCTCTTTCAGTTAAAGTAAATAATCTATTGAAAAAGCAAATCAGTCACTGAGAGAGTCAAACAGCAGTTTAACAAGGAAGTGGTAGTGCTTAACAGTTCATTCAAGTTTGTTCATTTGAAGCATATTAATGTTATGGAAATGGTATTTTCTTAATAACAGCTGTTTATGCTTAAACTCCAACAATTTGAAACCAACTAATTCAGCAAAATTATTTCTCTAAGATTTAGCAAATGTAACTTAAAATAGAAATACTTTTCATGTTCAGTGTACAGCAGATAAGTGAGATACCTGACATTTATTGTTGACCCAATTTTCTAGAAAAATGATTTATCAAATATGACATTTGGCAGTTTCGTATAGAACAATATTAATTCACTCCTAACAATGTGGAAGCATCAAGTTTTTCAGCCACTGTTCACTTTTCAAAAAAAGAGCAGCTGTATAAGCTTTTCTTTTTCATTATATTAAGAGGCTGTAATATTTTCAACTGTGATTCAGTTTGGCTCAATTGCATTTATGGTTCAAGTAGCAACAAAAATCAACATTTGCTGCCTAATCACACCTTCAGCTGCCAAACAGAACATGTAGAGTCACATGTGTAACCTGCTAACATTCAAACCCCTTATATAGGACTATTAATTACAGAGTTTTTGGAAAGGGAAACAAACCAATCTGTATTTTAAATTAAAGCCTGGAAAATAGGGGCTTAAATTTTATCAAACTGTGATAATTAAAAGAAAATTGTGACAAATACAGTTTTTCTGTTAGGTTAAAAAGTAAAATAAAACTAGAAAGTTGAAAGAAAAGAAAAACCTCTTAAAAGAAAATAGTGAGGTACATTCCACTAAGTAAACTTTTGTGCTATGACAGATCAGATGACTTTAGATTAAAATAGAGAAAGTTTAAATTTTATGGAGATCATAAGCTTGTGAAAATGGTTTCTTTCAGGTATTAAGATTTATCCTACTAATAATCAGATGGAAGACAGTGACCTCCCAGGAAAAGAAATAATAGTAATGCTGCTATTTACACAGCATTTAATATTGTTAAAACTATTGTAAGTGCTTTAAATGTATTAACTGGTCCCCACATCAATTCAGTGAGGTAGGTATATTATTATTCTGTTTCAGACAGGGAAACTGAGCACAGGGAGGTTAAGTAAGTTGCTTGCCTAAGCTGCAAATCTAGCACATGGCACAACCTGAGTTTAAATCCAGGCAGTCTAATTTCAGAGGCCATGCTCTTAACCGTCAAGCTACATAAACAATTTCTCTTACAGATGCCCAGGAGTCATGGGGCCCTTGAAGCTTATCCAGGTCCTAGAGACTCTGAACCACTTCTACTTCCAAGGTGACTTCCAACAGCGGCTTGAATTTTACCGAAGGCTTTATGGTTTAACCGAGACACGGTTACTTCTAAATGAAAAGGCTACTATAAGTAACTTAATTTTCTTCTTACAACTGAAGAGAAATACCTAGATCTTACTGTAATGAGTTACAGAGATGGGCTGTGCTATTTATTCAGTGTTTAGGAAAAGTGCTAACCAATAAAACGGAGTTTTTCCCCCTCTCCATCCATTCTCTCCTTGTTACTTGTAGTAATATAGCTGAATTTGTAGCTGGGTATTCACTTGTTCATATTCACTTGTTCAGACTCCCACGCAGCCACTAGAATAGCTACAAGACTAAGTTTTGGCAAACTGAATGTGGGCAGAAATGATGTGTGCAAATTCTAGGTCATATACTCAAAGGAGGGGGGAGGCATGCTCTTTCCGCCACACTTTCCATGCCCCTTCATCTCTCCTCTGGTCACGGTGGCAAGCCAGCTAGGGCCATGTAAACAACAGCAGTACAGGGTGCAGCAACAAACTTGAACGTTTTGGGGCTCCTGGAAGACTTCCTGGTACAGAGTGCCCATACCAGCTCTACTCACCTCCCTCTGGACTGAAAGAGAAATATCTCTCTTTCACTGTTACTTTGACTCTGAACCATTTCACATTTCAATCTTTATCATAATTTAATCCTTGCCAAACTTTTTAATAGCTCAGCACTCTCAGAATATGGCAAAATCTGTATGTCAACCTGGAATAAACAGAATATGATGCCAGTGTTGAGGTAAAACCCAGGGCGTGCAGGAAGTAGTATCTCAGGAACACCCAGAAAGCATCCCTGTTTCACTAAACAGTTCCATTCCAATGAATACAGAAGTCTTCTTTGAGGATGTGACATTTGAGCAGAGGCTTAAAATGAGGAAGCAAGCTATGAGATTAGGAGATTTAAAGAAAGAAAGAAAAAAACCAAAGAAACAAACTAGGCTTTCAACAGGATATAGTTGATCTCCAAAAACATAGTACCAGAATAGCTGACAACTTAAAATGATAGTTAACTAGCAATTCCCCAACTTGTAATAACCCAACCAAATACCTAAAAAACAAACTCGTAACACTGAGAAAGAGGAGATGAAAGTCAACTTACTGCAAAAAAAATGTGAAGTGAATCCCACTTAAAAAATACAGAATGGATTTGTAATGAAATGTATAATGAGTATACCATCACTGCTCTGCAATTCACCTTATGCTGCCAGGAAAAAAGCATGTCTACTTGCCTGAAAAAGGTAGAAAGGTCCTACCTAGTAATAATCTAAAGAAAACTTTGAAAAAAATTACTACTTAACATTAGATTAAAAGTGCAACAGTATTTCTGGAAAATACAGTCCACTGAAAAGGGTACATTATTTCCAGGAATAAAAAATCTAATATAGACCAACACCCAAGTTATTCCCAAACTCTTGACCCACAGAAACTGAAACAAACAAACAAACAAACAAAAATAACAAAAAAAACAACAACTATTATGGCTTTAAGCCATTCAATTTTGGGGTGATTTCTCAAATAGCGTTAGATGATACAGTTTATAAGTTGCAATGAGGAAGTTAATTACAAGGGATGTGAGACAGAAAAATCCACTGCTTGAGGTGGATGGGAAGTATGGTCCCTTAGAAAAGAGTTAAGTTTTGATTAGAAAGAACATAAAGGAAATTTCAGAGAAGAGGTTGCAGAATACAGCCAATTTCGGTAATGACTAACTGAATTCTGGAAAATTTTGGCATTTGAGGAAAGGTGGAAGATTAATCACAACAAAGGACATACAGAGATACATTTGATTAGAGGTGCCCTTCCGGATGCTGACCCATATGGACTACATCAATTGCTTCCTATATTACCTAGCTGTTGACTGCTTGACCAATGGTGAGTACAGGCAGGAGACTGGAAAGAGAAAAGGCAGGTCAGAATATTTACACTCCTGACTGCCTCCATGACAGACAGCCTCCTACTGACCAAAAGACACCTCTAAAGTCAGCCGACCCTTAAGTCATTCTCCTTCATGGCTCCAGTTACTTCTTCCTCCCCTTATCTCTTTGAAGACAAGAGTGTTAGCCTCCAATTTCTACTCTATCTCCCATGATATGTCTTCACCCGTATCTTTGTAAATAATTCAATTGCAAATAAACTTCAAATTATCCTAATTGATGTGTACCATCTGCTTACTGTTACATTATGGTAAGTTTTCTGTTTTTACTCAAGTTCTTTTTTGGGCAATTAGCATCTACTTCTTTAAATTTAATCCCTACATATCTCCAGTATTAACTTCTTTCTGGATTTCTAGATAAGATTTTAAACTGTTTGCTTAATACTTCTAAAATTTAAAACATGCAAAACCAAACTCATTTCCTGAGCCCACAAATCTGATCTTTCCCCAATGATAATATATCTATATAATCAAACAAGCTAAAACTTTGCCATTATCTTTAGCCCTCATTGTCCACCCATTTCCCCACCACTGGTCACGAAAGTCAGTTGGTTTGTCTTTGAAAAGTCCTGGTAAATTGTTGTCTCCTCCTACCGTTCTTACCTAATGTGTCCTTGCTTTGTACTTCAATAACTGCTTCCTAAGAGTCTCCCTGTCACTGATCTAGCTTCATGCTCAATTTATTTTGTTTAATAATCAAAAAAGACTGCTTTTGAAAATGTAGATGACTTTATGCAACTCTTTTGCATTAAACAAATACAAAAATATTTTTATGGAACAAAGTGTATTTTGTCTCCCACTGAATAATATTCTAAGACCCCAGCATACCATTCATGGCTCTTATAATATGGTTCTAATTTTTTTCCAGCTATATTTCATTTTTAAAGGAAATTTATTACTTATTCCTACTATTTCTTACTCATATTTTCCTATCCTCACCCTTATCAACACTTTGCTCTCTGCCACGTGTGCATATGGACTTGCCTTACTCAGAACACACAAAATAGCTTCTGCCTCAATACCTTTCCTCCAGTTACAAAGCCGTCCTTCCCTATCTTTCATCTTTCTAAATGAAGACTAAATGTCACCTTTTTAAGAAAGTTTTCATTCATGAAAAATAACTCCCTCTTTTAGTCTTAATGGCACTTAGTCTAGATGTACATTATTCACTACTTCTTTCATTCATTTCTTTCAAATTCATGTTCATAGATGATTAAGATCTATGGGGCCATGAATATATCTCTCAGACATACATGAAAGTTCTATGTGATTCCTTCTGAATTTCTCACTAAAGTACAAGCTCCCCAATGGGATAGAGAGCATCTCACTTATCTTACACTTCTGGTTCTGTTTTATAATCAACAGTATTTCACTTGCCCTTTTGTTAAAAGTCCAGTTATGTAATATCAAGGGAATATGTAAAGTATCATATATATAGAAGAAACTAAACACCCAGTTAAAAATGTATATATTACTTTAATAATCATGTCTGCATTAAAACAGTTTCCTAACCGAGTCAGTCTAGATACTACTGTCTTGGTATTTTCATGCATGGCTGTAAGAATGGCAAAGTCCAGTGTGAGAGAAAACACTGTGTTAGCCTTACAAACACTGTGATAGCAGCTTTCCAATGGCACTTCTCACTCTGTGACAAGTTTCCTCTGCTTGCTCTTACAGACTCCTTATCATCTTTTATCAAGATTCTAGTCTTGATATGGAACATCTGAAACATTAAGTCAATGAGACAGTCTTTACATTAATATTATATAAATCATATTGTTTTCTATGAAAATTTTGTTCATTGTGCCAAACTGATGGTGAAAAAAATTTTGACAACTTGCTTAAAATTTGTTCAACATGGGGAAAAAACATGAGAACACATATTTATAAAAAATATTTTTCAAGATCATTTGCTCCAAGGTACACAAATCCTAATTTGTATATAAAACTAGTAAAACATAAATTAGTTTTTTAATCCCGTTTTCAAAAAATGGGCAGAGGACTTGAAGAGACATTTCTCCAAAGACGACATACAGATGGCCAACAGACATATGAAAAGATGCTAAACATCACTAAGCACCAGGGAAATGCAAATCAAAAACACATTGAGATACAACCTCACACTAGTCGGAATGGCTATTATCAAAAGTCAACAAACAACATGTTTTGGCGAGGACGTGGAGAAGGGAATCCTGGTGCGCTGTTGGTGGGAATGCAAACTTGTGCAGTCACTGTGGAAAACAGTAAGGGAATTCCTCAAAAAACTAAAATAGATATACCATATGATTGGGTGTTTATCCAAAGAAAATAAAAACACTAATATGAAGATTTATGCACTCCTATGTTCATTGTAGCATTATTTACAATTGCCAAGATAAGGAAGTCAGGTGTCCATTGATAGAGGAAAGGATGAAGAAGATACAGTATACATATGCAATGAAATATTCCTCAGCAATAAAAAAAAGGATGAAATCGTGCCATCTGCGACAACATGGGTAGATTAGCGGGTATTATGCTAAATGAAATAAGTCAGAGAAAGACAAACACTGTATGGTTTCACTTATATGTGGAATCTTAAAAAAATAAAGCAAATGAAAAACATAAAACCAGACTTACAGAAACAGAAATCAAATGATGGTTGCCAAAGGAGGAGAGTCAGGGGTGGTAAAAGGGTGAAGGGTAATATAGTCATCAATACTGTTACAAGTTTGCATGGTGACAGGTGATTACTAGGCATAGTGTGGTGATCACATTTCAAGGTACATAAAAATCAAATCACTTATATACAGAGTAGGGCAAAAGGAGGTTTACAGTTGTTCATATGGAAAATAATACAATAATTAATAAATAATACAAGAATAAACTCTGAGTTTTGCCCTACCTTGCATTATACTCCTGAAACTAATATAGTATTGCATACCAACTATACTTAAAAAAAATTAGTAAATTAATTTTTAAATTTTTATTTTTTCTTAAGGACAAGAATAGTGTCTATTATTCCCTTTTTATAGTGAACTTAAGTTTTTTAAAAAGCCTATTTTATATTCCTTTGATAGTCAACTTTCTGGTAAGAATTTCTATCAGTTTTGATTTTGTATTAATTTATATTTGATGCATAAACTATTTCTTTTTACTGCTCCTTCTAAGTAGTAAAAAGAAATATTAAATCTAAAATATTAATTTTCTATTTTAGATTTAATTACATTCTTAACTTCCTTTATCATAAGCACAAGGACAACTTTTTAATGCTGAATAAATACAATCTATATGAGCTTCAAAAACCATCTTATATTAGTCACGAAAAATAATGAGGTACAAATTAAAGAAAGCAAGGGGAATATGTATTAAAAACTCTATTTCTAACTACTTTTAGGGCAGCAAGAAGATGGCCTATAAGTAAAATCAGTGCCAACACTCTAGAAAACACTCAACTGACTGAAGATCAGATACAGCTGTCTGTGTGAGGTAATTGTGCGAAGACTGCCAGTACATCGAGAAATCTTCGTGTTCATCCTCCATTAATTGGCAAGAAGTGTTCTGAGACATAAGCCCAGCTGAACGGTGAGAAGTAATGCGATAATGCGATATTGTAACAAAAGTTTATAAACAACTGAATCTACAATCCTAACAGGAGACTCTACTTATCTGCTTTAAGATTACAATACGTTAGTCATGCTGAGATAGCTCCTGATAGTCTCTGATTGAGTTACTGAACAAACTAATAAAGTGTTAATATTGATAGTTAAATAAATGAAAACTTAAATATGCATTTACTATAAATTATTATGTAATTTTACTTCTTAAAAACCAAACCTATAAAACTTTGGGAAAAACATTTATCGCTATTATTACACTGGCATAGGTTTAAAAGAAAGATTTCCAAAAACTTTCTCATTCAAATGCAGAATCACAACAGGAAAGCAGAGTATTTGTTTATGCAAACTCAATATCATAAAGAAAAAAAGATACTAAACCTACACCTAAATGGTGTGTTGGACATAGGTGAGGTTCAAATGAAATAAAAGGCATGTTTCAGAAGCTACATTCAAGTCACAGAATCATATTATTAGTCATAAGAGACCTCCAAGATCATGTAATTTAACCCTTCTTTTCACTAATTTATAGATGATCCACAAAAATTAACTGATTTATCTAAGGCTACAGCACTGCAGAGACAGAGAGTAGTCAAAGTATCTTCTCTTCTGTGCTGTGTTCTTAGACTCTCTTGGGCACTGAGGTATCACTATCTCTATGCTTCCAAAGGGACTTTTATATATAACTTTAACAAAGCATTCATCACACTGTATTACAACTGTCTTTTGTTATCTCTCTTCCCATTGGGTTGTAAATTTCTTTAAATCCTTTTATCTGAACATCCCTGGTATCTTGCAAAGTGGGCAGTTGGTAGGTACACAGTTTATTGAGTGTCTCCCAAAATTCAGCATGGTCCACGTTGAATAAATGTTTGTTGATAGCCTCAATGCCCAAAGCTATTGTTACTAAATCAGCTATTCTGTTCTCATAATTTTAGAGTCTTCATTTTAATTTTAGGTTGGTTTTAAGCTAGTAGGAGATGCTAATGAGTTTCGGAGCCCCAATATCCAGATTGTGGATCAAACTGAATGATTTATAGAAAGACTAAAAGAAAGGTCATTGAAAAGAATTAATTTCAAATATAATCAATGCATATTTACAATGCATTTGGTTTTACAGGTTTCTTTTATTCAAAGAATTATTATGAAATATAATGACATAATTTTACTGTTAATTTTTTATTTTCTCAGATTGTATGCTACAATTCTTAGGAAAAATTCAACTAATAAACAGGTGATGTACCAGGCATCATAATATATATAAATGAAGAAAAATCTTTCCTCTTCAAACTCTGAAGCTTAGGAATCTGAAAAACTCCTGTGCTAATCAGTTGAGAAACTGAAGTTCTTATGTGAGAAACTGGACTGAAAAAGAAACTAATTTAGAGAGACATAAATATTCTTTGTTATTTGTCAAAATAAGGCAACTCATTCTTTTAACAAAAATGTATTCGGCATCTGCTACATACCAGAGACTGTTTGGGACATTTAACAGATAAGGTGATTTACAGCTTAAATGAGCACATTCACTTACTTATAACAAACATACATTTAGTTTAAACTGTGGGTTGGTTACAGCCAGTGGTGTGGTGAAGTGGTTTGCAGTGGTTCCAGAGAAAGCTGACTGTGTCATCTTTTCCTGGTGCAGCAATCAGTGACATCAGATGGGTAGCTTGAAATTGGCCAAGCTGGGTGTATTGACACCATGGAACTCAGGAAACGCTGATTAGGCCCTTTATTCTGGGGCAGAGCCAACCATAGGACATTAACCATCACACCACTGGTTATAACCCATTAATGGGCCACAAAATCAAGTCAGTGGATTGTGACCAATGTTTTATAAAACTTAATAGAAAGAAATAAAATAATAACATTGGCATCTATTTATGTTGAAAGAGACAGTACCTTTAAACGAACAAATATTAACAACAAAAAGGAGTTAAGTACTTTTTGTAAAATTTCAGTGCCGGTTTTATTTATCTACTTATCTACACACATAGTAGATAGTGTTGTAACATGTTTTTTCTAATGTAGATCTGAGTTTTAAAAATGTAAAACTCCTACTATATTCAAAAGAACAAATATAATTCTCTTACATAAACATATTGTACAACCTGGTGGTAATTATATGTTTTGTGGTTAAAAATTACCTGCTTGGAAGAGAAATAAAATCTTCATAGTTAACAGGTGAATATTTGAAAGCTTTTTGTTTCTTCTCAAGGAGTACCAAAGAGAGGACTTATAATTTATGATCACAATGGAATCTGAGTTGGTGTAGACTTAAAATTAAATAAGACCTCTGTCTCAGCAGAACAGTGCGCTTTCATCAGTTTGCTCCAAAAGTCTCTGGAATGTAAACCTTCTTCTGCAACCTTCTGTTTCTTATCTTTGCTAAGAGGAGAAGAGCCAGCCCAGTACCCTGAGAATTCCCCAGCTACTTAGGTCAACATAATTATTTTATCCCAAGATGTCTTATCAAATACCTTTGTTTTTTCTTTAGTTTCAACCAGTGCTGAATCCAGTTTTTCATAATTTATCGTTTTATTTTGTTACTCCTTTATTGAGCACTTGCTACGTATCACATAATATGGTGAATAATGGGCATTCAAAAAAATGTTAAAGGTAAGTTTTTTGTCTTAAAGTTGCTCAGACTCTATTGTGAGAGACAAATACTAAACTAGTCTTGATTAAATAGTGTGGTGAGTGCCAAAGCAAAAACAAAACAAAACAAAACAAAAACAAAAAAACATATGAAGAAGTCATTGCCCCTGTCTTTTTTGAGAGTGTTCTTAATGTTACTCTCTCAACCCCCAAATTCAGGACATAAGAGAGAAGACACAGAAGAAAGGAAGGAGGAGGAGGGTCCAGTGAAAAGAGGAAAGTGGATGTTGTTAGTAAATTATTCGACAGTCAGTCATTCTTAACACCTGTCTACATTGCCTGTCTCACCACAGAGGCTGAAAAAGTCAAGCAATCACTTTTCCAGATTCCCTTGCAGCTAGAAGTTATAGAGTGAAACATTTTGGGACAATGAGACTTGAAATAAGTCTGCAAAAAAATTGCTGGACACATTTTTTTATTCCTCTCCGTGACAAGAGAACGAGTGAGGAGGAAGCCTCTAACACATCCACACTTCTCAGGAAAACAGGCTGCTGTGACTGCGGCAGTCACCTTGATGCCCTGAGAACAACGCTTGGATGCGAACCCAGTGGGCCAATGTCATCAAGTTAGTAAACTAACCCTAGAACTGCTACTTTCTGACTTTCGGTTATGCAAGGAAATCAATGGTTTCATTGCTTATGTCACTGTTAGATGAACTTGCTAACATTTATAGTCAAAAGTATTAAAACTCAGGTTCTGGTTTAGATGCTAGGTATGGTTAACCATTATTCTTTCCAAGATGTGGCTCTTCAGAAACTCCTCCTGAATTATAGGCAAAATTTACCCTGAAACTCTCACAATCTCATTTCCCACAAGGTCTGTGTGGCCCACACAAATAGAAAATGAATACCCCCCCAAAAAAAAGTTATACAGTATATATTATAAAAGCAAAAAAGGAGAAATTAAAGCAGGATATAGCTATTAAAATCATGCCAGTTTAAAAAAATCTTAATCCTAGGAAACAAAAGAGCTGATGCCTACATAAATAGCTAGTTTATAGAATGTGGGAGATGCCACGTTTCTTACAGTGAGTACGTATATTTATTGCACCTTAAACAAAGCAGAGGTCTTTAAGGATAGTGCTGCCCCAAAGACAAAACATGAATACTTCCTGGGAATACAGACTGGGACACTCCGACAGATACCTAACCCTTAACATATTCTAGAGAAAGAAAAAAATGCCAGTTCACTTTATTCACTTTAAACAAGTTACAGGGCACAGAAGTAAAGAGAGGGAGCACAAAAAATTGTCTTAACCCAGAGTTAATGAGGATCGATTTACCATCCCCAAACTGTCTCAGTCTCTGCCAAAGTCAACGTCCCTACCCAGTTTCTAAACTCAAACTAATCAAGCTGTTCACATTTAAGGAGATTAATTCTTAAAAACAGGTGAGGGCTACAGCTATCTTCTGTTCCGTGTTTGGCCTCTACTCTGTATCCAGGAAAAAGTGGCATTTGTGTAACCCCAAGGTGCAGCTTCACCTCATTTTATTCACAGAGTCTGCTATGCTTTTGTCTCAGGTTTTGGTTTAGATTCTCGTCCTCTGATAAGAGTGGAGCCCATTCCAGAATGCTCAGACACTGGGCTGCAGCCCTGACATTTTAAAATTTAACAGAATCTAACACACAGGAGGCTGAATGTTAAGAGTGTGACTCTAAAGCCAGACTGACTGGGCCAAACTGCTAACTCCTTCACTTATTAACTGTGATCTTGGGCAGGTTACTCAATCTCTCTGTGATTCAGTTTTCTCATGTGAACATGGACAAAATAAAAACAGTACTACTTTATAGGGGTATTAATGAGGGATAAAGGTGTTAATATGAGTAAAGTGTTCGGAATAGTGCTTCATTCACAGCAAGTGCTCGTTAAAAGATTAACGTTTATTAATAGACATGGGTAGTTTGGCACCTGACCAGAGACTCTTCCCGCACGGGCTTGACACTTCCAGTAAGACCCTTAGAAAATAAATGCCAGCTCGCGTCTGACCAGAGTTTACCTTTTGAATACCAGTGTAAGTAGGTGGCTACCTTCTTGGGGCAGACGCTTCTGTTAGGTTAGCTTCCCTAGCCTTGGGCTCATTATTTCTGGTTCACTTTCCTTTCTCTACTGTTCCGCTGTAAGGTTCCCTGTGCATCTCATGGCTGAGAATCACAGATTCTGACAACATCCTATTTTCTTGGTCATGTGACTGTTCTGATCAGAAGTTCTTATTTCCATGGACTTTCCATATAAGACCTTTATGGACTGACTCCTGCCCTCCTTTTCCATCTTATGTCACATTTCTGTACCTCAAACAAATTAGGTTACTGCCTAAGTACAGTATTCACCCATCTTGGAGTGACCTGCCGCTACTTAATTCACCATGTTCTCATACTTACAATGCTCCTCTCCACGTTTCTGCCTATCTAAATCCTACCCTACAAAGCTCAGTTTGAAAGTTACTACCTTCATAAAGCCTTTCTTAACCTCCTAACAGGAAATAATCTTTACCTTCTAGCTGGACTGGCTCTTTTAACACTTATCATGTTCTCTTTTTCCTTTTCTCTTAAGAAATCACTTAGAAATCACATAAAGTCATATATAATTTACGTCATATATGTTCATATGGTACTTATAAGTCATAAATAATTTGTTATTGATTGTTGTTGCTATTATTGTAGGCTTGTTGTATAATACATTCATTATGCATAAACACAGTTACAGTTCTATGGTCAAAGTCTCATACAAAGGAGAAGCATTCAGAACAAGACCTCAGATTCACCTGCACTACACAGGATATCACATAGGATCTCAGAATATGGGCCTATAAAACAGACAGAAGTCTATATCCCTCTTGTCCAGAGGAAGGTGGACAGTACAGAGCATGTTATCCAGGCCCAGGTGGGTAGGGTTGTTCTGCCAACTTTAAGAGTTGGCTACTAACTTTGGGATCAAGGTTACTGCTATTTCTTAGCCAGAAGGAAAGGTGAAAAAATGGGGAGCAGGCAGCTTCCTTTTTAATAAGTTGCGTACATTATTTTTACTTACATAGGAGATAGGTACTCTAGTTGTGTGTGACTAAGTGATATTTGCTCTACTAAAACTAAGAGGAGTTATATTATTAAAAGAAAGAAGTAGACAATGGATACAATTACATTGTGCTACATATATACGCTGTTACAATTCTCATGCTCCTCCGTCCAGCGCCTTATTCATGTATTAATATCTCACACACACACACACACACATACACACACACGTGAACACGGGCGGAGAATACCAACTGCCAACCAGTATTCAGTTTCCCCTTCTTTGTCATTCAACAGAACTTGATTTCATTAGAAGCTGTAATATGCTCTTTAAAGAATACTATTTCAGATGACGGAAGCCCTTCCGTCTTCACATTTCTTTCCATTTAGACTGCAATGCCTGGAGCAATAGCAACTATTATGTAACCATAAGTGAAAGGGCCAAGAAACTGCAGAGGCCTTGGACCTCACACTCTGAAATCATATGAACCAATGTCAGTTACTACTGTATCTTACAGATTTTTCTGGAAAATAAGAGAAAATAAATCCTATGTGGATATGCTACAATAGTTCCATTTCCATGTATTTAGAAGTCTGTATCTATAAAAACTTACCCAAAATGATTGCTCAGACATAAAGCAATATTAATTAAATGTGTTTAAAACTTTGGCCGAAAATTTGGTTCCTTCTTACTGTTCCCTTTCATGTACATTGCACAATCACCAAACAGTGGCCCCAAACAAACAAACAAAAAACCCTGATAATCCTGGATAATCTCTTCTCCTTCATCTCCCACTCTTTTAAAAATTCTTAAGAGTTTCTGGAATTCTAATTTACTCTATTCCTACTACTACTGTCCTAACTTTAGTCTTCACCTTTGTGGTCTCACCTTATGAAACTATGTTCTATGAGTCCTATCAGACCCCTTTTGCATGCCTAAGTATAGTTTTCATCATTTGTACCTACCCCTTGTAGGGCTACAAAAACAAAGCTCAAGTTTGCCATGGTACACAAATGCCCTTTGTAGCTTCAGTGTTTCCATCATCTTTGTGGGCTCCTGCATTCTCTCATGTATTGTTGTGATAAATACTATGAATCTTTCCAATATTTCAATGCTTTTAAGAAAGAAAATTTAATAATATTCAGTATTTTTAGTTGGGTGGGGGGCAGACAGTATATATACATACATTATATATATAAAACATATAATATATACACACACATACATACATACAATACATACATACAATAAAACACACACACATATACAGGGTGGGGCAAAAGTAGGTTTATAGTTCTGAGCACATGAAACAGTTTATTCATATATTATTTATTATTATATTATTTTCCATATGAACTGTAAACTTTTGTCTGACCCTTTATTTTTGTTTTGAGTGTATATTTGTTAGATTTTAATCTGTAGAAATTCCAAGGGCCTGAATTTGGGAGTATTCCACCACAGGATTTGATTTTGCTTCTACATGGAGTTGAATGAAAACTGCTTTACCTCATTCAAGGTCATGGCTTAGTACAGAGTTTTCAGGTTCAGCTCCCTTACCATGCAAAAGCCCGACATTAGTCTCTAAATTCGTGTGTCAAGCATTTGCCTCAGGATGCTGTCTGCAACCTTACTGCTCACAGTTCTGTGCTCTGGTTTCAACTCCTCATCCTCCCTCTTCCTCTTCTCTCCTTTTAACTCTTAGGTTTCGATTTTTCTTGATCCACGGAGAATCTAATCTCCCTCCCCCTTTTATTTGTGGACTCGGCAATGCTTAAAAAAATACATGTTTTAATTCAGCCAGGGTCTAGCTGTACTGTAGTAGGAGGGCTCCTCAGGAAAAAGAAATCACATCTCCTATAGTGCTGAAAAAGGAAGCCAAATACATGCTTTTTTTGAAAAGAGATGTTATGCTTTATTCCTCTATATCCTCCAAACTTCCAACATTAAAAGCCCATAGCAGACAGAAAGATTTAATGAAATATATATAATATGATATAGAAATTACTTATAAGTCTTTACTAAAAGACAGCAATTGCACTGTTACAACGATGAGATTAATTCACTCCTATTAACTAAGAAAAGTCATATCTTTCTATAAGATACAATACACAACTTAATGATAATATTAACTAGCTAATATTATCTTAAGACTTTTTAATACTATATACTGGATATCTGAAAGGTTTCAAAATACAAGATAAGCTTATTTTTAAATAGTATGTTAAATATTCAAATATATGCTCAATATATTTTTCTTCAACTTCCAGACACCTTTCCAGATGAAATGCCTCTGAATTTAAAGCAATGAAACCAACTATTGATCCTCAAAGACAATGAAGGTGGCTACAGAAGTACCTAGCTTCCACCCTTAAAATTCCTACTGGTGACATAAACTGAGATACAATCTACAGTAGAACAGGTATCATATGCCTTTGACAAATTTGTTTGATATCAATATGGCAGGACCAGACTGAAAGGTGTCATTAAAGGATGATCTGCAGCCCTTCCCTGGTTTGAAAAAAAAAAAAGTAAATGGAGGCATCTTTGGGAGAATCGTCTTTGCCCTGTAACACAGTAAGCCTGGGAACGAACATGAAGGTAGGCTAAAGGCTTTCAAGGATTACACCATTTATACTGACTCTGGTTATCTGCAGCGTTTTGGAGGGCACTAATAACATCAGGAGGCTCCCTGGCACTAATTAGGCTGAGAAGAGGCAGGGAAAGGCCAAGCACGAATCTTCTTCACGACAAGGGTTGCTCCCAGAAGGGGTTCCTATGAAGGCCGGGGAAGAAGCTCTATGGTATCATCTGATGGGACTCTACAGGGTCCCAGCTTTTCCCCTATTCCTCTTGCATCCCTAAGCCTCTGAAATGATCAGATAAACTTACAGGGAAAGTAAAATCACCTTTCATCCCGCGGACTGGACCTGTAGGACTTGGAGCACTAACACCAACTTCTGACAGAATACACAGTAGGCTGAACAAACACAGACAGATGACCAAGTGCAGAGGCAGAGGAGAAAAGTGACGTTCTTGTCTTCTGTTCAGTTTTAAGAACAACGAGACAAAACAAAAATTCCAGGAAACCCCCTAGGAGACATGCTCCTCACACCTCATCATTAAGAATTGGGTCTCATATCCATTACTATGTAAATGGAATCACCATAACTACGTTAGATTCTGACTCACCTATTTCTGGGTTACGGGAGGGCCCCAGTTGCCTAGTAACCAGCACCTAAACAAAACCATAGTTCAGTTACAGGTAGAAGTGATGTGTAGGTCTGGGTCCGTAACCAGCAGTGTTTCCTACAGTATGTTTCTGCCTTTCTGGGAAAAGCCAACAAAAAAAATTCTCTCCAACTTCTAGGAGAAGAAATAATATAAGTATTGAAAAATTAATTATAATCATCAATATTAGGACAAAACAATGTAACATGTCAAGCTTGGAAAAAAGAAATATATATGTATATATTCTATAAAACATGGCAATAAAACTGTTTCTGGTATTTCGTGTTCTCCTAGGAACTACTGGCTCATAATGTATAAATATTTAAAAGTGGTTTTTAAAACATATAGTATAACTTCGGTATTCATAATGGCTCCGAGAGCTTTGAGGTGCTTTTGAAAATTGACATTCATGAAAGACCACCTCTATGGTCTACCACAGTGTATTGAGTAAACATATTCATGTAAAACGCATAATGTTTACATAGTACACAGCATCATAAAAAGTTGCAGTGTACATACCAGACTTTTCTAGTACACTATGTTGGACTATTAATAACTCAAATTTACATCCCAAAGGGCAACAATGTCCCAATTCAAACTCAAAAACAGCTGTGCAAACAAAGTGAGGGTGAGGGGCAGGTGTGTAAGATGTGGCGGGAGAGACACATGACATACTTGATCATTCAGACATATAACTCCATGGCACCTAGTACTGAATACATGACAGGAAATATGATAACCCTGTGGATGCAAACATCTGGCCTCGTAAGTTAGTTAAATACAATGATAAAAGTGAATAGTGGTGGATTTCTATTTCAGTAAGGAATGCTAATACTGTATAATATATAGGGGTGGGCAAAAGTAGGTTTACAGTTTGTATGTGAAAATTTTTCTTGTATCATTATTTATTATATGATTTTCCATACAAACAACTGTAAACCTACTTTTGTCCACCCCTATACATTGTATATACAAAACTAGACTACATCCATATTCCATCTATCCAAATAGTCACGGTAAATGGTACAGAAAAACTCTGCCACCACCTGCCTTCATACACATACATACATACCCCTGCTCATCAACACAGTTAAGCTATCAAAATGCTAGTGATACTCATAATTATCTTGGACATCACTTGCTGTTCTAGGTTCTCTTCCTCCTTGATTTGTCTAATTTCTAACTCTTAACTTCACTGTGCATTTATGGCCTGGTTTCCGTCCCTGTATGTTTGGTTTCCTTAGGTTTTCACTCTGAGCTCTGTACTTCAAGGATTTGTGGGGGGTTGCATATTCTAGCTCTGGGCTTTGATTATACCCTCATGGGCCCTTTTGGGCTCAGACTTGGGCTCAGATCTGCAAACTAGTAAGTAAGTAGAGTCCGCCTAAGCCTCCGCATGGGAGAGGTTGAAATAACTGTAAATAATCTTGAATATATTTCTATAAAACATCTAGAATTCCGTATGTCTCCTCATGGAACCATAATAAATGCCTCATTTTTAACCATGTTGTTCAGAAGAATTACCTAGAGAGCTTCCTAAAAATTCTTGTATTCAAAATATTATATACTTCAGGTCAGAAGCAGGCCCTACACACTGAAGTGATATTAACTGATCCAGCTGGGCTACCAAAGCTGAGAAACACTGTTGACAAAAATTGCAAGAGATGGTTCATACCTTCTCTCTTTTGGTATAGCCAAGCGAAGGCAGGAAAAATGGTGATGGGGGTACGGGAAAGAGAGAAGTGAGTAAGTTACTTTCCCTATCCGTTTTTTTGAGATGAAAAAATGTGGCAGACCAAAGCAAGGCAAACTGCAGCATACACGGAGATTGCTTTCGTTATTCCTATGACTGACTTTTCTACATGTTTTTCTCCTATCTTTTGGCTTTCCAACTCTTTTCTCAACCTTCGAAATATCTGAAGGTACTCATGTTTCACTTATCTCCCCTAGTTCATCCTATTATCAGTCCTGTTTCTCCCTACTTAATTCTTTGTTTTCCTCCCGACTTTCTGTTTATTTCAGGTACATATGAGGAAAGCAAGTAACACTAAGATAATAACTTTTGTCCTTTCAGCCTAGTATTGTTTACTTGACAATGTTTGACAATCTCAATGTTTCTCATCGGTTAAGATATTTTTGACAGGACGGTCTTTCCATGAACTGACTATCCCTATAAGGACGAAAAGTGAGTTTTTCCTTGCCAGGCACCGCTGCAACACCGCCTTCTAACACTTTTCTTATCTGAATCCTGGGACCAAAAATGTCCTGCGAACTCAGTGAACAATGGCAACCTCCACTCTAGAGAAGGTGAAACTGCCTTTCCCCAGGCTGGAGCCAAGACTGACACTTGAGAATCTGTCAACTGAGAGGCTTCCATTTTGAGGGTAAAAATTTGGAGGTTTTTTTTCTAGTTTTCTCCAGGAGACTCAAAGAGAAACAGTGACTATTGGAGGGCAAAGGGAAGGAAACTTGATTTTGAACACTTATCGCCCCATACTTTTTGTTTATTCTGTCTGTAATACTCTTCCAACTTCTTTGTCTGTTAACTTCTACTGATCTCCCAAGACACTATATAAGAACATAGTGGATATGTATGTATTTTCCTTTCTGGAAAGATATACAAGAAACCAAAAATATGGGTCTGGGAACTTTTTAACTTTCCTTTAAAATATCTTTTATTATTATTTGAATTTTCTACTCTAAATGATTTCTTACAAATAAAAATTTTACATTACTAACAAGGATTATCTGATTTCTGGGATTAAGGGCTATTTTTACATTTCTTGAGGGTAAAGATGAGATATCATACATTTTTATATCACCCTGCTTATTTAGCACAGTGTGGGACATAGTGGACATTCACTGAATGTTTGTTGAATGAACTGAACTTTGCTTTTCATCTGTTTGAGTTTCTTCTTCCCCAAATTACTGACTTTCTATGAGCCCATCTCCCTTTACTGTACATAAAGTGCCTAGAGAGTTAGTACCTTATTATCTTCTTCCAGCATGAAATGCAGCTGCCAACGTAGCAACAGTGATTTTTTTTTTTTAATTCCTAGTCACTTGTTCAAAACAGAGTATTTGCCCCATAGCCGGAAAAACTGACATTAAGTCTGAGACCTGATGACAGTGCAATGGCTGCAAGGGCCCGGCGGGACCAGAGATGAGACTCTTAAGAAGGTACTGTTTAAGACAGGGAGGTCTTTTGGAAGAAGGCATCTTTGGGAGCATGATGATAAAAAGGAAAGAAGGAAGCAGGCAGCTGAAGTTAAATATCTTATACAGCAGGACAGTACCTCTGAATTGAAAGACACATCAACTGTGTCTTACACCTACTCCCAACAGAGCCAATTATTTTAAAAAACACATTTCATTGCACCTACAGAAGAGAAAGCTCTTGAACTAAGAATCACACCTCCTCTACACAGACTCTTATGCAATCGTTGGTCCAGCTAAACACTACATGCTTCATATTTTAAAAGCTGTAAAACTGTGATTATATTAAAGTTCTTCTTTCTTTTAGAACAGATGCACAGAAAGATTGTAATATAGTATAAATATTTGGGTATATACTTTATTATAAATGGTTTTTTTCTATTTTTAGGTTCACTATTTTCTCTAAATTTTTATCTTGAGATTTTGGTACTCTGAATAAAGTTATAAATAATGGCAAGAAAACCTATATTCTCCATCTAAATTAAACTCTTGTTAACATTTTGTCAATTTTCTTTCATTCTGTATATCTCTGTATATTCAATTTTTTTCTTTCGTGCATCTTTCCTAAGGGATACTTTTTCCTCCTAAAGGATACTTTTAAAAACCCTGACATAAAAAAATCAAATTCAATGGACTGTTTTTTTAATAAAAACTTTTGCCAGTTCTAATGATGACCTCTGTTTCGCCCAAATTTCAGTAGAATTATATAATCATAATTTTTACATCTTATACAACTACTAAATAAAAAATATAAATTCCATATTCATCCGGATTTTAAAAATGAGAAAAGAATAAACAATACCATCCATATGCACAGAACTTTCTGGCTTAAAAATCCTTAGCAAGGGACAATGGGTGTTGATAAAGACATCATTAAAATAATAGAAAAGAGAATTGCTAATATTAAATAGACTAAATAACCATCTAATCTGAACCAGCAGTTTTGAAACCGTATCTTACTAAGAGATACAGCATAAAAAGAGCTGCTCTGGATGAAGGTCTATGCGGTGGTTTAAATCCTCCCGTGTACTTTGTTCTTCAGGCACCATCTCAGTTCAGGGAGCACAGTTTGAATACCATTATTTTAATGCAATTGCAGTTTGCAGGTTTTTAAAATCACAGTATACTGACTCTTCAAAATACAGGAAGGAGCTGTTATTTGAGAAAACATCAATATCCCTTACAAAATGGAAAAGGTCTTGAAAACGAAAGCAAACCTTACAACTCTATATTCATAACAAAATAAATTTTACTATTTTAGTAAATGTATATCTCACAAGTGTTTTTAAACAGAAGTTATCTGAAAGATAAACCACATAAAACTTTCAAATATTTGCAGTTTTCGGCATTCACTAAGATCACTTAATGACCAATGAAACTATAATAAAATGCATAAGGTGATAGTGCATCAAATTTCAATTGATACATTAAAATTGTAGGCATATCAGATATTATAAATGTTAACTCAAAATGACAATAATGTCAACAAACGTAGAGAGATAGAAAGCAGCCATTATGCTGAAACAAATGAAATTCCGAGATACGGAGAACTTCGTACCTTTACGTGGGTTTTCAAATTCTTCAGACAGGAGGTGGTAGCAACAACCCACACTGCAAACTCCCTTGATTTCCGAATTGGAAGCAAATATCCGCAGAGTATTTGGAGCAAGATCACCACAAGTATGTAGCCCTACCATCAAGCAATCCTTTAAAAAGGAGAAGAAATAAAAATATTGGCAATTAAAAGGAGGGCTAAAATGACACGTCAGGTAAAGATTTTAAATGCTCATTAGAACAAGAGGAGCTTTAAAATGACCAAATTCTACCTAGAAAATATTAGATTTTTTATTTTCACAACAAATAATCGTTCCCTTTATGGACAAAAAGACTGTGATAATTTATCACAACTGGCATACTTTTGAGTTGATTTTCCTACTGTTTTTGGTTACTAATCCATTTGAAATTTCTCTTTTCTGTTTTATAACTAATATCTGCTTAACAATTAGCCAAGTAAGATTGGACTAATCAAAGGTAGCACACATTGCTATGACAAACTTATGCCTTGACACATTTATACCTTGCTAGTCACTTTTTAAAAATTACTTCTTCACAAATTGCCCATCAAAACATTTAAAAAACTGTCATAAAAACAAGTAAGTAGTGCCATTCACTAGCAGGAAATGCAAATCAAAACTACAATGAGGTACCACCCCACACCTATTAGAATGGCTATTATCAACAAGACAAGTAATAACAAGTGTTGGAGAGGTTGTGGAGAAAAAGGAACCCTCATTCACGCCTGATGGGAATGTAAACTATGGAAAACAGTATTGAGGCTCTTGAAAAATTAAGAATAAAGTTACCATATAACCCAGCAGTCTCTCTTCTGGATATCTACCTGAAAAACTTGAAAACATTTATTTGCAAAGATATATGCACCCCTATATTCATTGTACCATTATTCACGGCAGCCAAGACATGGAAACAACTAACAAGTCCTTCAATAGATGATTGGATAAAGAAGATTTGGTAGATATATACAATGGAACACTACTCAGCCATAAGAAAAGATGAAACACTTTAGTGACAACATGGATTAGTGCCATTAGTGCCAACACAGATGGATCTTGAGTATCATGCTAAGCAAAATAAGTCAGACAGAAGTCAAGAACCATATGATTTTACTTACATGGGGAATATAAAACTGAAAGCAACAAATGAAAAAAACAAGAAAACAAACAAAAACTCATAGACACAGACAATAGTATGGTGGTTACCAGAAGAAAGGGGATTAGTGGGTAGTAAAGGGTAAAGGGGGTCAAATACATGGTGACAAAAAAAGATTTGACTTTGGTTGGTGGGCATATAATGCAATATACATATGATGTATCATAGAACTGTATACTTGAAACCTATATAATCTTATTAACCGATGTCACCCCAATATATTTAATTTAAAAAAAAGAACTTCTGAAAAATTTAATGAGAAGAATATATTACAAATTCAAAGGCTACCTTGTTTTTTAAGACAATGTGTTAGCCCAAATGACTGGTAGAAGTTCCTCTACAATACTGTTTTAATATACAATGTTGCCTTTGTTTAAGATATGGGCACTTTCAATTACATAATTTGATATGCTTGTATTTTAGGAAAGGTTGAAGTTCTTTACAAATATTCAGAAGCTATACTTGCTCCAAAAACTGCATAATTGGTTACCAAAGCTAACATTAAATAAAACATTGCCCTAGATTTCTCTTTACTTCACATATAAATGAAAAAGTACAAGTTTTCTTAGATTGGAATTTTAACAATCACTAAATCACATAATGAAAACTTAGCTTACTAGCTTTTGTGGTAGAACTTCTGTTTGATTTAGGAGGCTCGAAAGGAGTGGAGGGCACTGTATTCTGGCAAACTGTAATTGTCAGATTTTGTAGCCTTATCCAATTTTGATAGCTGTGAGAATCATAAAAGTCTATATATAACTTAATTTCTTAGTCCTTTAGATTAATGTAACCAAATAAGATATGTAGGTTAAATAAGCTACTGTTAACATTTAATTCTACGTCTTAGCGTACTTTAACAAATCAAATTAAGGAATTCAAAAGTGAAGTCACCTCCAGATCTTTAATAATATCATGTAGTTTTGAATCAGCAGTGATAAAAGATGTTAAAGGTGAATATATATATGCTTCATTTGACTTTGATGTTGTTTTTCTTCTCTCTTTATTTGCTTCAGACATTTTTCTCTTGGGTATTTGGGATGAAGTAGTAGGTTCTATGGCATTAATAGGCAAAAGGTCTATAAGAGAAAACGCATTTTCAAAGCACAAACTTTCTTCTCGATGTGAACAAACAGGTAGGTTTTCCACTCCTTTTCTCATGTTAGAAATTACAGAGCTTGAAAAATCTGGCAAAAAATCTGATGTAGACATCATTTCATGATTTGCAGGACTACTGTTACATACTCCCTCAATATCACCTTTATTTTTAATTTGATCTTGTATTTTCTTTTCTTTTGCCACTTTTAATGCCAGTTCATTGACACCTAATTTTGACCGAGTATGATAAACCCTCCAGTGTTTCTTCAACTTCCTATTTCTCTCCTGAGCTCCATGAGTATTGGTATTTGAAGAATCGATTCCATACACTTTTAAGCCATACTTCAAGGATAAATAGGAGCTTAAGTAGCCTTTTCCAGAACCCAGGTCAATTATCTAAAGAAAAACAGAATGAATTAAAGGATTTTAGTCAATAATAAAAAGCATTGTTGATGTATTTTTAAAAAGCAAGTAAACAACTGTATCGTTTATACAACCCATTATATATTTTATTTTAATTCTGATTCCTATCAAAAGCCAACCACTCTAAATAATTTTTATTTAACTTTTTAAGAGGTTCTATACAGTGTAATCAGTGTAATAAGTCAAGGAAAAGATATGAAAGTCACAAATATTGGAAATAAAACTCTTTCTTCATAGATAACATGGTTCTGTCTCAGAAAATCCTGAGGAATATACCAAAAAAGCTAATACAACAAGTGAATTTAGCAACGTCTTAGAATACAGGATCATTAGAAATTAAAAATGAACTATCAGAGCAACTCAAGGAAACATTCTTTATTTGAAGTAATGCATATCATTAATTAAATCCTCAAAAATTTCAGGGGTCTTGTAATTTGAGTAGTTCATAGGTAAGACTCCAATAAATAATGCCCCCTAAATAGCTAGCTTATAAATAATTCCCTACACCCCCTTTTTATGTTATTCTCTGGGCTAGCTATTGTGGGAAACAGAAGCACATTATATCTTGAGTTTAAGGAAGCACAATCTAATTGAAATTATCATACCAATACTCATGAATATAAGGACTATACAGTAGAAACTCTATTAATTAATTCCTGCATAACTGAATCTCCAAAGAAAGCAAAACGTTCCTTTGCTTCCACAAAACACACTCACTAATGTCAATGAGAAACTTAATGTTAGCAACTATTGGGTTGATATAAACATCAGTACACTTATTCCCACCAATTTAGATGTTTTCTTACCAAAAAGTATTTGACTTCGTTTCCAGATATGTTCATGACCATGCCACCTGTGAATCAGGGAAATTCTGGTGGCAAGTAACAGAGCATCAAGTTTTGAACAATGAAGAAAATTCATTTCACTTAACAAACCTGTCAGTAGAATGGTTGAACCATTCAGAGCTTTGATGACATACCACCTTAGAATATGCAGCCCTGTA
This sequence comes from Mormoops blainvillei, assembly GCA_004026545.1. NCBI lineage: Eukaryota > Metazoa > Chordata > Mammalia > Chiroptera > Mormoopidae > Mormoops > Mormoops blainvillei. Next base: position 41,375 of record PVJD01007227.1, on the reverse strand, counting down.
TTCATTGCAGTGTTATTTACAATAGCCAACACATGAAAAAGAAATAGGCAACCCAAATGGGTTAAGCCTATTAATAGATGAGTGGATAAAAAAGATGTGGTACAGGTATACAATGGAATATTACTTGGCCATAAAAAAGAACGACATTTTCCTATTTGTGATTGCATGAATGGTCTGAGGGAAATGTCAGGGAAAGACAAATATCATGTTATTTCACTTATATGTGGACTCTAGAAAGCAAAATAAACTTTCGGACTATCTTATTTGTAATTTGTCTGGTTGCAAGGTGGTTGGAGAAACTCTCAGGATCATATCTTCATGATGTAATATCTAAAAACATTTTTAGTGATGAGCAACTTTTCCTATAAAATTTGTCAGTCAACTTATATTTATATCTTATTGACCCAAGCTGACTTTTATCCCCTTCCAAGCTGGATTTTTGGTAACATATGTAGTGTTAGCAATAGAATGGAAAACTCTGAACAACAATTAGAAGTTATATAAGGTATAAAATATTTTGCCTTCAAACTATCTGGTCTGAACTGCAAAATTTTCACTATCCAAATCTCCTACCCTTTCCTCACAATAGTCTTTTCCATCCTTGGTCATCTTCTAGGTTAGAACAGAGAGTCTCTAGTCCAATGCCTGGTGTGACTTACCTTCCTTGTCTCCTAGTTCTGTTTAGGACACTTTCTCATAGAAACTTTGGTATACATAGTGGTTATATTTCTTAATAGTATGGTACTATACTGCAGATCGAAGAGTTATATTTTGGTGACTGACCTGGAGATCTAATTACCATTCTAGGCTAATGACTTTCAAATTTATAACCCTAGTATGGAATTCTCCCGTGAACTTCATGTTCATATATCCAACAGTCTATCTAAATGTCCACTTAAATGTCTAATAACATCTCAAATTTAACATGTTCAGAACTAAGTTCTTAGTATTTTCTGTAAATCCTGCCCTTCCCAAAATCTTCTCCATCACAGTTAATGATAACTCTCTAGGGTCACTAGTAAAGTCAAATACTTCCTATTCTGGGTTAACATCTATCATCATGAAATCTTTATTTATTAAATCTACATTTTAAAAGTAGAAGTAGTACATAAATAATACTTTTTCAACTGAACTATTGTGAAAACTAAAGATTTCTATTAAGTGGTTTAAAAGAAAGACCATGTGCCCTGGCTGGTGTAGCTCAGTGGATTGAGCACTGGCCTGTGAACCAAAGGGTCACAGGTTTGATTCCCAAGTCAGAGCATATGCTTGGGTTGCGGGCCAGATCCCCAGTAGGTGGCACACAAGAGGCAACCACACATTGATGTTTCTCTTACTGTCCTTCTCCCTCCCTTCCCTTTTCTCTAAAAATAAGTAAATAAAATCTTAAAAAAATAAAAAGACCACATAAAAGTCTTTATTTTAGGTGATTCCATTCACTAGGAACAATCTCCTTTGCTTTGAAAAAGTTCCCCTAAAGCAGGTCTAACGTGATACATTATGCTATTTCAAAAATTTTTTGTCTGCTCTTTAGAAACAAATCTGCTTTATGAATTCAAAGTCATTTATTATTAGGTAATATTTCATATAGATAAAAGAATAAATATAGTCAAAATGTAAACTTATGAAGCACAATGAATACCCCTCGTCTTAGCTTTTGTGTTATGGCAGAGCAGATTCTACGAGAGATATAAGTATGAGTCATTTATCGGGGAGGTGAAAGAAGGGTAGGAGAGTAGAAAAGAGAAAAGGAAAAGGAAGGCAGCCCAATAAACGGTGCGTTATTAATGAAGACCCCACTTTAGGGCATCTTGGGTTTAACTACACTAGGAAACTCTGAGAGCTGGTGTCGAAGGCATACTTCTGAATTATCTACCTGAAATGTCAGGGAGTCGATGTATTTGTCTATCAACTTGTACCAAACACTGTCTGAAGGCTGTTCACAGAGGAATTAATTCCCAGAATTTGTATGCCGGCAGTGCCATGTTTCAGCAGCCAGAGAAAACCCACGGGGGAAGAAATGCAGATGCTGCCAGGCAGAAAGCAGGCAGGCACACCATGAAATGGTGAGGCCCAAGACTATTTGGGTTGGCATCCACCAGCATTTGCTATACCCATAAACCTATCGGCCTCCCTAAAAACTAGACATTAGTATTTCTGCTGCATTAATTAAGTAGTTCATCCATAATCTATCTCCCTGCTTTCCCTACCAGAGGTAATAACTATCCTCGAATTATTGTTTATGATTCCATTGCTTCTTTAATAGTTTTTTCTTAAATTCTTTTGCGTTAAGAAAATGCCATTATTTTGCTTTAAAGCTTTTTAAAAATGTTACCATAAAATACGTAGTCTTCTGCAAACTGCTTGTTTTTTCCAATTCGATTTTATGTTTCTAATATTCATCTTCTGGTCCAGCTGAGTACCACCGCCACGGTGAGCCTGTCACTAATCCTGAAAGGTGCTGCTTACACTGGATGTATGATACACTGGAGTATGATACACTGGAGAAAAGGCTGGAAACTATTGCCTTAGCACGTGCCTCTAGCCTCTACCCTAGAGATCTATGTTGTCACAAGTGGCTCTGCACACCTAACACACATTGTGATAATTTTCTAATCATCCTCAAGCTCTCCTCAAGTCTGGAAGAATCCATGGAAAAGATTCTAACACCTAATAAAAATTGAAGGAGGGAAAATCTCCCATTACCCCCATAGATGTTCTCGTAGGGATAAGAAAAATAACTTACTATTTTTATAAGCCGGGGGAAAAAAATAACTTACTATTTTTATAGGCCCAGGCAATCTTTGATTTTATTTTAACATCTGTTTTCAGAAATCACTACCTTACACAAAAGCTATTTTTCACAACAGGAATGCATTGTAATTCTGACAGTATAAAAAATCCAAGTTCTCAAACAGCTTCTTCGTGTTACTGTAATGAGGCAGGGGCCCCATTATCACAGCTTGAGCCAGGTCTTAACAATGCCTCATGCCAAGCAACTTTAGAAAATGTCATCATCATAATGCTGCCTCTACTTGAAGTTACAGCATATCAAAGGGAATTATTCTTAACTTTTATCCACTCTGAAAAGAGTGAAATATGTGGCAAAATATTACTGGTGATGTCTTATTTTTAGTATAGGTTTGTTATAATTAGAGTATATTCGGGAAATGAGAGCACATTTTTAATGGCTCTGACATATCTTACATCAGCTATTATCTAACAGCATTTTAAAAGTTAGACAGTGATAGTATGAAAGGGAATTTGAAAGATACAAAAAAAAAATGACAATAATCTTAACACCTGAAAATACAGGAAAATACTCTTACCTGCTTTATTCCATAGTAATCAGCAATACTGAAGATCAGCTCTGACATTGCCTGAACTTCATGAGATTTTTTCAAATTCATAAACTCATCTAGCTTCACATTTTCACCTGAGTAAACATAAAACAAAATGAAAATACTGCTATTAAAGAAGCAAAAGTTTATGAGAACCATCAGTTGATATTTATGTTTTCTGCAACCAAATATGAAAATAATATCTTCTATTGTGACATCTATATAACAGATCTTCCTCAGTTTAGCTGATATGAATCAAATTTGAATAAAATAAGTAAGACCCACACAACATTATTGAAATGTTCCCTGATACATACAACATTAACTATCAAGAGAAAGACTGATAACTGAACTGCATATAAGAAAAGAAACGTGCGGATCCATCGTGAAGTTGTTCTGTTTAATATGGTGCATGAGAAAACCCATTTGGCACAAGCCAATCTATCTGCGCTCATGACATAAGGTCTAACGCTAAATTGAAAACATGTTGCAAATATATACATATACCAACAATATACTGCTTCCAAGTGCCTAAAAAACATACATACACATGCACAAATACACCTACCAGTTTTCTGTTTTTGATTTCCTTGAAGGGCTATAAGCAACTGTTCAAAAGGAGTGCATATTCCCAAGTTTTGTGTAGAATAATATTTTGCAGCCAGAGCAAAGGCTTCCACACTAACCAGCTTCTGGGAAGTTTCACAAAATATTTTAGGAAAATCGGTAGTACCTAAACAAACAAAAAAATCAGGAAATGTTTGCAATGATTAAATAACAGTAATTGTGTGAGGTTAAAAAGTAAATGAAAAACACTGGGTCTTTATAACAAATTACAACATTTTCATTTTAGTGTAAATTTTGGCAATATCTCTAATGGTTCAGTTATATTTGTTATTTAAACTGTTAGCTATTTGTAGCACTCAGTTTTTTCCTAAAATACTACATAATATGTTTAAACTCCAAATTAAAACTTAGCCTTTTTTCCCCATGAGACAAAAAAAAAAAAAAAGTTTAAAATCGTGCTAAACTGTAATGCGGTCATAATATTTATGAATGGTCCTGGCTAACCTACAAATATGAATTTAAAGCAGGTCAGGCCCTGTAACACTGTTACACCCTGTCCACACTGCATGTGGAACAAGGCTAATGTCGCCAGTGGTATAAATGTCTCTGTGAAACAGCTCCTATATTATTTGAGCCATGCAGAATTCTGGGTGTGGGTGTGTGTGTGTGTATATGTGTTCAGTGCACTGAACCCAATATGAGCTCTAAAACTAACCAGATGATGATCAGGTGAAAATATTTCATTTTCTCCCAATGGTCAGTTTTAAATCAGACACTCTATATGGTTATTGCTAGTTCCCTAAGTGCTCCCTCACTTAGAAGAGTCTGCTGAATGGCTGCAGTGTCTGCAACATCCACGTCCACACCCTGCGTGCAGGATGATACAGCCTGTTGAAGTCAGGTGTGGCCACATCACGCCAGGGTGAACTGTGTCATTTTCAGGCAGAAGTTTTAAGAGTATCGAAGATTCACTGCACGTCCTTTTCCCAGAACTGCGATAGCCGAAGCATGGGTCAAGACGGAGCCTGCCTCAGCCTGAGTCCCCGAGTGACTACAACAAAGACGGCACTGCTCTCAAAGAATAACAGACATGCAGCGTATATGAAAAATAAACTTTATTGTTTTTAGTCACTGAGATTTTAGGTTTATTACTGCAGTATAAGTTGGCCTATTTTAATGAATGCACATAAGCACACTGATAATTTACTTTTTATTTTTTCAATCTCATTTTCCTATGGCCATTTTTAATGTATGTTGATTTATTAACAAAGGTGAAAAAATGGCATTCCAATTTGTCTACAGTGATTCAAAGACACTCTTTGAATAGGGTAGTCCAATGAAGTTCATTCACTGAAAATTATTTTTAAATAATTCAAAAAAGCCACACATCTAGTAGTTAAATGAAGTACTTAAAATCTTCACTTTACAAAAGCACGTACAGCCAGGGAACAACTTTGGTCCTACAAGAAAAACCATACTACATGCTGTGAAGTTTATTCTATGATAGCTGATCCTCCATAGTTACTTACAAAATTATAAAAACCCACTCAAACACAAAGAATTGATGATGCTCCTTAGCAAAAGATAAAAGCAAGGAAACCAATGAAAGCTTGCAGAATTCTAAATAAAAATTGCATGTTTAAGATAGAATCTTTTTAAAGCTAATATCTATATCTATATCTACGAAGTTGCTGGTGGTAATATTTACTAATTCAATCAATAAGAATAAAATTGGCAGAGATATAGAACATCCATTTCTGAATCAACTAAATGGAAATTTAAACTGCAAAATTACCGTGGTGATTTATTTAAGATATACTTTGTATATAATATAAAGTTCTTTGGACATTTTACAAGCTGAATTTAGTAATGTAGCCAAAAGTAACAAAATCCACATCAAAATACTGAGGCATGATACAGAGGGGAAACTCACTCAACTCTTAACTGAGACCCCCAGGTTTAAGGGCAGTCTCAACACCCCCAAGTTCCAGAGCAGCAATTCTTGGAGTGTGACAGAATAAGAACATCAAATCTCAAAGTGCAGAGGGACTATTAGAGTAGTCAGCTATTGGACAGTGTTGCCAACAGAAAGAAATGTGATGTTTCTGTTGGAAAAGAAAAGGTTCAAATCGATTTAACTATCTTACTCAAAGTACTTGAAAAATTTCCAATTCAAGTTTAATTAAACATTGTTAACTTGCTTTTAATTATAGCCCTCCCAGTAATTTCAGAATTCTGGAGACCTATATTACAAAGATAGTATCTTTTTAATAATGTTTACTTTCATAAAAAGGATAGTGCTCTTCTTATTCAGCCCATTAGTTTATGTCACTTAAGAGCCACACCAGCTTATTCAGAACATCTAGAACTATATGAAAAATAATCTCTTCAAATTATGGAAGTATATATATAGCTTCTATACTTTCTTTGTTTTCAAGTAATCCAGCCTATAACTTCAATGGGGTGGGGGAGGTGTCAAAGGTCTTATCTATACTTCCATCTCTGAGGCAGTATGTGAGCAAAGCCACGTGGAACCGTAACTGTGTACACCCTCACAGTGCCTCCGTAGGTACTGGTATAATGAGTTTGGGTTTGGCAACTAGCAAAACAGAATCCATGGTGCTACTGAAGATATCTTAATTAATTCTTAATTAGTTAAGTGTTTTTACACAAGGAAAGCTTTGTTTTTATTTATTTTTTAAACGATTTATTTATTTTTAGAGAGAGGGGAAGGGAAGGAGAAAGACAGGGAAACATCAATGTGTGGTTGCCTCCTGCACACCCCCCTCCAGGGACCTGGCTGGCAACCCAGGCATGTGCACTGACTGGGAATGGAACCGGTGACCCTTTGGGGTCCAGGCCAGCGCTCAATCCACTGAGCCACACCAGCCGGGACAGGAAAGCTTTGTTTTTAAATTCGGTGTCCATTGCACCTGCATATTATGTGGCTTGATTATTTTGCCAACATCTCCCTCTACTGGAAGTATCTGTTCTGCTTTATTACATGCTTTGTCTTTATTTACTCTTTAGTTTTTGTACACCCTATAATCACTATTCCACAGAGGTTTCTTATAAGACAGGTCAGTTGGGCATCAGCAAGCAAGAGGAGCAAACAGCCAGGGGAGAAGTTATTTTCTATAATATGAAATCAGGAAATCTCTAAGTTTTCCTTTTGTTTTTTTAAGCAGCAGAGATCAATGTACAAGGAAAGATAGAAAAGTTATATATATACGGCAGATTATAAAACTGTGAAGGTAAAAAAAAGAATAATAATATTTCTAAACAAAAAATAAAATAGAATCAATGAATATAATATTTATGTTTAAATTTCAAAATCAACCCTGGCTGGTGTGGCTCAGTGGATTGAGTGCCGCCCTGCAAACCAAAGGGTCGCTAGTTTGATGCCCAGTCAGGGCATACGCCTGGGTTGTGGGCCAGGTCCCTGGTGGGGGGCCACGTGAGAGGCAACCACACACTGGTGTTTCTCTCCCTTTCTTTCTCCCTCCCTTCCCCTCTCTCTAAAAATTATTAAATAAAATCTCTACAAAAAAAATTTCAAAACTAAATGTGCTATTTTACTTGAATGTTACCAGCACTTTAAGGAAGTCAGGAGTACTAATAGGACTTCACAAAAACTTATCGCTATTATTGCTTAATTGCTACATTTATTGCACATATACTGTGCATGAGGCACCATGACAAATAGCTTACATTAAATGGTACAGTCTTATAAGCTAGTTACACAGTGCTCTTATCCCCATTTAAAGGAGAAGAAATTGAGACTTAGAAAGGCTGCAATTTATCCAGATTCGCCCAGACACTAAGTGGCAAGGTATGAACCAGGGCAATATTCGACCTTGCTCTTAATTCCCACTTTCAGCTAGTATGCCACAACAGTAGGTTCAGTGGGCAAAAAAAATGGAATCAGGCAAGGCAGAACTTGAGAAAAGTGCTGGGCAGATCTGTCAGAATCAGGTCTAGCAAGAAGTGCCTCTGGCAAACATCGATACGTGTAATATCTTAAGCTAGTTCATACTCACTTTGTCTTCTTAATTCTCTTTCTTTATTCCTCTCAACACTTCCCTCTCTACCAGAAGTGATCTTAAGGTTTCAAGAAATTTTTAAAAAGTAATTTCTATATTTAAAACCACTGATAAGTCTCTGAAAAGAAAATTTTCTTATGATAAGGTTTTGTTGTGGTACCTACTTCTAGAAACAAAACAATGCTATTGTTTTCACACCCAGCTGAAAAGCAACAATACCTTGCATGTAGCTGGCACTCAGTTAGTAGAAAAAGACTGGATGAATGAATGAATCAATGAATGCAAACAATTCCTCAATTCGCTTACTATTGTAGCATTACCAACTACACTGGGAGAAACAAATTCTAAGATTCTAAGGGTGGCTGTGATCACTGAGGCCCCTAGAAGGACTTCACTAGCACTGTTGAGCCTATTAGAGCAGCATAAAACCTCATCTCAGCCCTAATGTTTATAATTGCAACATGAAGAAACAAGTGACTTAGAATATTTTAGAATGTGATGCAATATAAAACACAATTATGTATTGATTAAGGTTTAACTGTGTTACAGGAGTTAGGGCAAAGCTCACTATTGCTATAGTAACACAGTATAGCACAGTCCCATGCCCAGAATTACAAGAAATCAACAGCACCCTCTTAACAACCTTCACAAGGACATAAAAATGTTCTGTATTCATTTCTACATAAATGTCCTACAGTTATCTGCAATTCAAAAAGTTCAAAACTGAACTGAACATTCTTAAGCTCGCCAAATCTTTCCTTTCTATTTCCTATCTTGTTTAATAGCATCACCCCTCACCCAGGGCTGAAGTTAAAAGTACTTACATTACTGTAAATGCTCCTTGTGCCTTCAATCCCCATAACCAGCCACCCATCAACCCTAATGTAAAAATGTCTTTCATGTGGGATGAGAGACTCTACCTCCCCACACACACTACCACCGCTGTGGTTCCAACTCTACTTTCACCAGTGCCACTGGTTTCATAGGTGATTTTTCCCCTTATGATAAAACACCTATAGCACAGGGGTTCCACGATGGCTGTAGAGCAGCTGGAAGCTCCACCCCCTTGCTCCCAGGCCCAGGCCAGTCTTGCAGCTAAACTGCAGAGTATTCGTCTTGAAAAACCAGTTAAAGTGTAGCTCATCTGGAAATTTATAAACAGGAGCACAGACGAAGATGGAGGGAGACAAGGATAGGGGAAGCCCACATGCAGGTGTGGTGTCTGGGAGGTCGGGGCAGTTCTGCTGCAATGGAGCACCCTCCCTCTGGCAGCATGAGGTCTCATCCCCATGCAGGGGGTACCCCCACCAGAAAAACAGGAGACAGGAAGGGGAGTTTACATGGCACAGACAATGGGAAGCAGTGGGAGATTCCATCCACCTGGAAGGCTCTGAGCATACCATCACAAGAAAGAAGTGAGCTCAGTGTTGCAACACTTCTTTGGGAAGTTTGTGTTGCAAACTGACTGCTGGAAGGTCAATGAGGCAGTTCAAGCTGGAGGAGGGGCCTACTCCGTACACGCAGCAGTGAATTTGAAGGGCCCTCTGTTCTGTGGAAGGACCCTGGGCAGAGAGCCCTTCAGAGTATGGATGATGGGGCTTGAGGAAGGGGACTGCTCTCGCTCACAGCTCATGGGCACTGACTTCCCCTGGCCCGCCGAGGTGCTGGGTGTGCCCCGAGGCAAAGGGATACAATGGGTGTGGGTGGTGCAGAGCTGGAAATCTGACACCCCGCCCCCCCACCTCAGGTGGACTGTCACTGGACGGTGGGACATTTGGCCTGTTCTGAGACCGGTTGGAGCTGGCAGTTTTGGTACTGCCCTACCGTCACTTACCTAGTGGAGAAATTTATTCTTTTTTCTTTTCTGCTTGGGAGGATAGAATGGCCAGTGAGATACAGAGGTAGAGCTGGATTTTTGCGACTGAGTCTCCCAGGCAAGGATTCTACCCGGGAGTCAGACAGGCAGGGGCTGGGATCTGCAGCTGCAATACTGGGAAGTGGGGTCAAGCTGCCCAGCAACTTCAACCTGGGTAGCCACACGGAGGAGAGGAACTGTCCACCTCCACCTCCTACAGAGTGAGGGCACCGCCCCTAGATCTGTTTGGATCATACCTGCTAGGTCCCAGTTATCTCCACTGAGAACATTTCTATAGGGGAAGGGACATCAACTCAGAGCAGGCACATTTGAAGGGTGAGACCCGAGGTAGACCCATACTCGAGGTTCTGGAGGCCCTAGCCTCAGGTCTACTAGAAACTCCAATCTAAAAAATTGGCAAGGGCCGAGCAAGGACAGCATCTGATGTTGGCATACAACAGAGAACCTCTTGGGAGGCCCGAGACCAGCACCAGTGGCCGCTCTAGAAAACGTCAGAACAGGATTCAAGGAGCTCTGCGGTCGGCACAGCAAACTCCTGAGGCAAACCATACTTTTTTCTTTTTTAATCTTTTCTTTATTTTCGCTTTTCTACTTCATTTTTTGTTCTTTTCTTCTCTATTTTTGCTTTCATCTCATTCTCTCTTTCCTAGTCTCACTCTATTTTTTCTTTTTTATTATTTTTTTTCTTCCCATTTCTCCTTTCCTATTCTTTTAGTTCATTTTTCTATTTTTATTTTTTTACTATAATTATTTTTTCTTTCTTTTCTCTTGCTTCTTTCCTTTCATATTCTCTTTTCTGTTTCTTTTTTCCTTCTCAAATTCTCTTTCTTGCTTTCATGATTCTTTTTTCTTTATTTTTTATTATTTTTTGTTTTTGTTTTGTGATTTTTTTTGTGCCTTTTCTGAGGCTTTTTGTTGTTGGTGTTTGTTTCTTTTTTTGTTGAGTTGTGTTTGGTTTGGTTTGGTTTTGTCTTGTTTTGTTTGGTCAGCACCAGTAAAACAATTTGCAGGACATGGTCAGAGTTGAGCCTCACAGTCAACCAGTCTGAGGTCGAGCTAACCCAGCAATGGGAAAACAATAATCAAGAACCAGTTATAACAGGAGGGCCCACGGAACTCACACAAGGATCATTCCTAGAGTACCCAGCTCAGGTGATCAAGGAAACTGCACCCCACAGGGTAACTAATACAGAAGGCCGCCCCGCCAAGTCTGGGAGTCAGAGCAGCTCCATTTAATACATAAAGACTAACAGAAAGAGGCAGCCAAAATGGGGAGACAAAGAAATGGACCTCAAATGAAAGAACAGGAGGAATCTCCAGAAACAAAAGCTAAATGAAATGGAGGTAAACAATTTATCAGCTAAGAGTTCAAAGTAATGGTTATAAGGATGCTCAACAACATGAAAAAGGGCATAGAAACCATGAAAAATAACCAGACAGAAATGAAGAATAACATATCTGAAATGAAGACTACACTGGAAGGAATAATCTATAGGTTGGATGAAGCTGGGAATCAAATGAGTGAATTAGAAGACAACGTAGGAAAAATATCACTCAATTAGAGCAGCAAAAGGGAAAAAGAATTAACCCTGCTGAGGTCACACTGATCTGAGAGATACAAACAAAATATTTTCTTAAATATTGTTACATATACTGGGTGCACAGGTTCACGGTCATGACTAGCTGTACATCTGTACATGGTTCATGTTAAGCCATAACAACATAGATATGGTTCCCTCGACAAGCAGAAAAAGAAAAAGATGTGTTAGATGCTATGCATCCAAAATGAGTCGCTTATCAAAATATATTTGCAAGTGTTGTGAAAAGTATTTATGCCTTGAGCATAGCAATATTGTTTGTGATGACTGTGACAAACATTTTGCAAAGTCAACTATTGAAGATTCTGATTAATTAATGTTAAAGACTTTTTTTGGTTGTATTTTTTAGCAATATCCATGTTTTCATTATTTGAAAAGAAAAATTTTTATTCTTTGTTTTATATTTCTTTGTTTAATAGTTTCTAGATTGTAACTGAAAATAAATTAAAAATTATGTATTTAATGATATAAATATAATGAATGCAAATTTACAGTGCTTTTAATTTTTTTTTTTTTTTTTTTTTGCATTTCAGCATGTACTAGTAATGAACTTATCTCTCGGATACACACGACCTACACTGTAATTTTTTTTTACTGTGATCTCTGTAGGGTAAAAAGCAGGAGGATAGTTTAAGGGATCTTTTGTGTAACATGAAACATAACAAAATCATAGAGGAACCAGAAGAAAAAAGAAGGCAAGGGATAGAGAAATTCTTTGAAGAAATAGTGGCAAAAGCTTCCCTAACCTGGTGAAGGAAAAAGTCATACAAGTTCAGAAGCACGAGAGTCCCAGTCAAGATGAACCCTTAGAGACCCACTCCAAGACACATCATAACTAAAATGGCAAAGAGTAAAGACAAAGAGAGGATCTTAGAGGCAGCAAGAGTAAGATAGTTACTTACAATGGAGCTCCTATAATGCTATTGTCTGGTTTCTTAACACAAACACTTCAGGTCAGAAGGGATTGGCTTGAAGTATTCACTGTGATTTAAATAAAAAGAAAGAAAGAAAAGAAAGAAAATAAAGAAAAGAAAGAAAGAAAGAAAGACAGAAAGAAAAGGACATACGACCAAGAATACTCTGCCCACCAAGGCTATCATTTAAAACTGAAGGTGAAATAAAGAGCTTCCCAAACAAAAACAAAACAAAACAAACTAAACTTAAGGAGTTCATTACTACCAAAAGAGCACTGCAAAAAATGTTAAAGGACCTGTTTTAAGAGGAAGAAATAGAGAGAGGAACATAGGTACAGTGAAAAATGGCAATAAATATCTATCCATAATAACTTTAAATGTAAATGGATTCAATGCTCCAAAGAAAAGACACAGGGTAACAGAACAGATAAGAAAACATGACCTTTATATATGCTGTCTACAAGAAACCAACCTCAGAACAAAAGATTTACCTAGGCTTAAAGTGAAAAGGATGGAAAAAAATATTCATGGGGAAAAAAAACCTGTGTTAGCAATACTTAAGTCTGACAAAACAGACTTCAAAACAAAGACTATAACAAGAGACAAGAAGGTCACTACATAATACTAAAGTGATCAATCCAACAAGAGGATATAACCCTTGTAAACATATATGCACCCAATATAGGAGCCCCTAAATATGTAAAGAGAATTTTGATGGACTTTAAGGAAGAGATTTACAGCAACAGTCACAGTGGGGGGTTTTAATATACCACTGTCATCACAGAATAGATCTTCCAGACAAAAAAAATCGGCAAGGAAACGGCGACCTTAAATGACATACTAGACTGAATGGATTTAATTGATATTTACAGAACATTTCATCCCAATGCAGCAGAATATACATTCTTCTCAAGTACACCTGGGACATTCTCAAAGATAGGCTATGTGTTAGGACACAAAATATGTCTTAACAAATTCAAGATTGAAATCACCAAGCATTTTCTTGGGTCACAATGGCACGAAACTAGAAATTAACCTCATTTTTAAAAAAACCTCAAAAACATTCAAATACACGGGGCTAAATAGCACATTATTAGAAAAATAAGTGGGTTATCAATGAGATAAGGAAAGAAATAAAAAATTACCTGGAAAGAAATAAAAATGAACAAACAACAACTTGAAATCTATGGGACACAGCAAAAGCAGTCCTGAGAGGGAAGTTCACAGCAGTACAGGCCTAGCTCAAGAAGCAAGAAAAATCTCAAATATACAGTCTAACCCTACATCTAAAAGAACTAGAAAAACAACAACAACCAAAGCCCAAGTAAGCAGAATAAAGGAAATAATCAAGATCAGAGCAGTAATAAATGATATAGAGACCAAAAAAAACAATTCGAAAAACCAATGAAACCAAGAGCTGGGAAAGATAAACAAGATTGATGAACCTTTAACCAGACTCATCAAGAAAAAGAAGACAGAGGAACCAAATAAATAAAATCTCAAATGAAAGAGAAGTAAGAGCTGACATCATAGAAATACAAAGGATTGTTAGAAAATACAATGAACAACTATATGCCAAGAAAGTAGACATCCTGGGTGAAACAGATGAATTTCTAGGCATCAGAAAACCCAAACAGGCTGATAACCACTAATGAAATGGAAGTGGTAACAAAAAAACTCCCAGCAAACAAATCCCTGTTTGGGATGGCTTCACCGTTGATTTTGCAAATAATTTAAAGAACTAACACTTATCCTTCTCAAACTACTCCAAAAAATTTGAGAGGAGGGAAGATTTCCAAGCTCTTTTTATGAGGCTAGTATTATCCTAATTCCAAAATTCCAGATACAGACACAACAAAGAAAGAAAATTATAGGCCAATATCTCTGATGAACATAGATGCACAAATCCCCAACAAAATGTTAGCAAATCTGATTCAGCAACACATTAAAAAATCATACACCACGATCAAGTGGCATTTATTCCATGGATGCAAGATTAGTACAATATTCAAAAATCAATAAATATGATACATCACAGAAACAAAATGAAAGATAAAAAAACACATGATCATATCAATAGATGCAGAAAAAGCATTCAATAATATCCAGCACTCATTTGCGATAAAAAGTCTCAGCAAAGTGGGGAGGAACACAGGGATAACACCTCAACTTAATAAAGGCCACATATGAAAAGCTTACAGCCAACATCATATTCAAGGGGCAAAAACTAAAAGTATTTCTATTAAGATAGGGAACAAGACAGGGATGTCTCCTTTCACCTCTCTTACTTAACGTAGTACTGGAAGTCCTAGCCACAGCAATCAGGCCAGAAGAGATAAAAAGTAACCACGTTGTAAAGGAAAAAGTAAAACTGTCATTATTCACAGATGACAAGATACTGTACATAGATAACCCTAAACACTCCACCAAAAAACTACTCGATCAGGGTCCCCAACCCCCGCGACACAGACCGGTACTGATCTGTGACCTGTTAGGAACCAGGCCGGGCCGCAGAGCAGAAGATGAGCAGCAGGAGAGCGAGCGAAGCTTCATCTTTATTTACAGCTGCTCCCCATCGCTCGCATTCCCTCCTGAGCTCCACTTGCTGTCAGATCAGTGGCAGCATTAGATTCTCACAGGAGCGCGAACCCTGCTGTGAACTGCACATACTAAGTTCAGTACTCCTTGTGAGAATCTAATGCCTGGCGATCTGAGGTGGAGCTGAGGCGGTGATGCTAGTGCTGAGGAGCGGCTGCAAATACAGATGATCATTAGCAGAGAGGAGTGACTGCACAGAGACCATAATAAATCAATTGCTTGCTGACTCATGTCAAAACCCTATCAGTGAGTGGCAAGTGACAATAAAGCTGTGCCTGGTGGCAGGCTATAAAGTCATCCTCCCCCTACCCCGGGTCCATGGAAAAATTGTCTTCCATGAAACCTGTCCCTGGTGCCAAAAAGGTTGGTCACCGCTGTACTAGACCTAATAAATGAATTCAGCAAAGAAGCAGAATACAAAATCAATACTCAAAAATTGATGGTATTTTTATATACCAATAATGAACTATCAGAAAGAGAAACTAAGAAAAAAATTCTATTTAAAATACAACAACAAAAATAAGGTACCTAGGAATAAATTTAACCAAGGGGGTAAAAGAACTGTACTCAGAAAACGGTAGCACACTGAAGAAAGATACTGCGGAAATACAAATAAGTGGAATCATATACCGTGTTCATGCACTGGAAGAATTAACATTAAAATGTCCACACTACCCAGAGCAATCTATACATTCAATACAATTCCTATTAAAATACCAATGACATTTCACAGATCTAGAACAAATATTCCAAAAATTTATATGGAATCAAAAAAAGACCCCAAATAGCCTTAGTAATCTTGAGAAAGAACAAAATTAGAGGTATCGCAATACCAAATATCAAACTGTTGATATATTATAAGGCCACTGTAATCAAAACAGGCGCGTGCTGGCATAAGAACAGGTATGTGGATCAATGCAACAGAACAAAGAGCCCAGAAATTAACCCACAATTAATATTGGACAAAGAGGGCAGAAGCATGCAATAGAATAAAGATAGTCTCTTTAATAAATGGTGCTGAGGAAACTGGACTGGTACATGCACAAAAACAAAACTAGACCCCAGCTTACAACATACACAAGAATAAACTCAAAAGTGGATAAAAGACTTAAATGTAAGTTGTGAAACCATAAAAATTCTAGAAGAAAACATAGGCAGTAAACTTTCAGATATCTAGCATAATGATATTTTTGCTGATATATCTCCTAGGGCAAGGAAAAGATAAACAAATGGACTACATCAAATTAAAATCTTCCGTACAGCTAAAGAAACCATCAGCAAAATGAAAAGAGAACCTACTGTATGGGAGAACATATTTGCCAATGATCAATCTAATAAGAGTTTAATCTCCAAAATACATGAAGAACTTATATAACACCAGGAAGACAAACAATCCAATTAAAAAAAAAGGGTTTAATCTCCAAAATACATGAAAAACTTATATACCTCAACACCAGGAAGACAAACAATCCAATTAAAAAATGGGCAAATGACCTGAGTAGACACTTCTCCAAGGAGGACATATGAAAAAATGCTCAACATCCCTAATCACCAGAGATATGCAAATTAAAACTATAATGAGATTTCACCTCACACTGGCCAGAATGGCTATCATTAATACATCAACAAACAACAAGTATTGGTAAGGATGTGGAGAAAAGGGAAGCCTAGTGTACAGAGAGTGGGAATGCAGAAGGGTGTAGCCACTGTGGAAAACAGTATGTAATTTCCCAAAAAAATTAAAAATGGAACTGCCTTTTGATCCAGTGATTCCACTTCTGGGAATATATCCTAAGATTCCCCAAACAACCAATTCAAAAGAATATATGCACCCTTATATTCAACAGCACTGTTATTTACAGTATCAAGATCTGGAAACAGCCTAAATGTCTACCAGCAGATGGGTAGATAAAAAAACTGTGGGACATTTACACAATGGACACAACATGGCGGCAAAAATGGAAGAACTCTCACTTTTTGCTACAGTATGGATGGACCTAGAGAGTATTTGGCTAAATGAAATAAGCCAGTCAATGAAAGACAAATACCATATCATCTCACTTAGATGTGAAATCTAATGAACAAAATAAACTAACAAAGAAAATAGAAACAGAGGCATTGATAAATAGACAGATTGATAGCTGTCAGAGGGGAGGGGTGATGGGGATTGGATGAAAGAAGGTGAAGGGAGTAGCAAAGGAACGTACGAGGTCTCTCAGGAAGGTATACAGCCCTGTAATATGAAAAAATAGTGAGACATTTTTTTGAAGATACAAGATACAAGGAACATTGTACATAGGACAATGACACCTCAGTCCCCTTCATAGTAGGCACCTTGGGACTGCACACAGTTCTCCCAATTGCCATCAGCTACCCCGTAGTATTTCCCTGAATCTCACTGGTGGTCTGAAAGTGCTTCCCTTTCAAAGGTGATTTTTGTTTTAGGAATAGCCAGAAGTAGCAGAGTGTCAAATCTGGGCTGTAAGAGGGGGGACTGAGCCACCTGGGTGATTTGATGTTTTGTGCCAAAAATCCCTGCAGAAGATGTGATGCATGAGGGTGTGTGTTGTCACGATGAAGATGCCAATCACCAGCTGCCCCATAGCTTCGGCCTTCTGAATCATCCAAATAGTTTTCGCGGAGGAATGCTCAAGCTTAACACAAAATTTGATGCACATTCATTGCTCTACTTGCTCATTTTGAATGTGACAGCCACACAGTACACATGCTCACTCAACAGCGTCTACCGCCCCCACTGACTAGTACAGTGAAGTCGTCATTATTCATGCCCATGCATCCCAGTTCACTCTCCTTGGCTGCCAGGTTACCTCCATATTGTGCAAAACATTCTCATTATATTAACAATGGCTGGACTTTTTCCAGACTGATGTCATATACGCATGACCCATGGACACAGACAACAGTATGGGGAATGCCTGAGGGGGTGGGTTGTAGGGAGAGGCAGGCAAAGGCGGAAAAAGTAGGAACAACTGTAATAGCAAAAACAATAAAATAGAATAAAAAAAAACACTCCTATAGCACAATGCTCAATAAGTGTTGGCTGAGGTGAATTAGACAGGTTTTCTAAAATGGCAATTTACTTACATTCAGTGCAAATTTAATAACACAGTTTAAAGCTTTGGATTCTGCTGACTTTAGGCTTCAATTCTTTATACTTGCTTAGTAGACTTAAATGCAAAGTAAGGGTCTGACTTGCTGAACTATGAAAATTATAGGTGGGATGTGTTAAATTTTATGAATGCTTAATCTTATCATTTATGTGAGAAAGAAAACAGAATATACACTGTTGCTTTAAAAAATAATAATTAAATAAAATAAACCAATTTATATCACCCAATTATGTGCTATGAAACTTCCTGTCCAAGCTACATTACAGTAATTTATGGTTGTATATAAAATGAAAAAAAAATGTTATTTCAACATGTAAACCATGCTCTTAGTAAGAATAAGATATAATTAACAAAGAATTGACATGCATGTCCTCACTGTGCCGATATTAACATTAGATTCAATATATAAAGTACATGTAAACCCTTCAAAAGTAGTTTTCACATTTAACTTTTATAAAAATGAAATTAAATATAAAAATAGGAAAATCTAACCACAGTATTTTAACTCTGAAGGCCCTTTTCTTAGTTTAATTTGAAGAAAAGTAAACCATATAAAAATCCCAGCAATTGGGAAACTGGCTTGCTAAATGAAATATAAACTTGTAAAAAGAAACAATTCAGAGACACTCACTATGTGCAATGGTAAAAACTGAATCTGGATAAGGCTAATTTGCTATAATTTGTGATTCATCTATGGGACATTGTGTCTTATCATTTACAAAGCATGAGGACAGCTAGAGTTTAGTGTAGATTCCAGGGGGATCAGCAATTTCCAGTTAGACTTGTGCTGAGATGCCACATGGGATGTGCTTACTTGGGCCTTTGCACTTGTTTTTAACTTTGATACCATCTTGTATCAGATATTTTTATGGCTCACTCTCTCACTTCCTTCAGGTCTTTGCTCAAATGTCACCATTTCAGTGAAAACTTCTCGGACAGTCCTATTTCAAACTGCAATGCCACTCAACTCTCATGCCTCTCTGATCCTTCGTAAATTTTTACAGCACTTACACCATCTGATACAGCAAGTAAAATCCAAAGGCACCCAGGTGCGTGTTTATTGCCGTACTTGCAGAGCTGAGAATAATGCCGGGCACTCAGCAAGTGCTCACTGAGTGAAGGAGTGGATGAATGAGCAAGCACCCAGTGTGAATTCTGGTTTTCAGACTCTTGACTCCTGCATGGCCATGAGCAATTTATTTATTTGCTCTAATATTTGATTTATGTATAAAATAGGAGGAAATACCCATTTTATAATGTTGTTTTAAAGAATATGCACATACTTGCACACACATATACACATGTGTATATACACACTTTTAATTCCACACACAGATATGACAATGTGCATGCACATGTGCACATACAACCAACGCTATCCTAACAGAGTCCAGAACATAGTGGCAAACCCCAAATCAGGACGTCCAAACTAAGTAACTGAGTACTCCAACCCATAGAATCTCAATGGATTGTGGGGTAGAACGTACTCAAATATTTAGGCCCAGAACATCATATAGGCTACTAGAGAAGACCTTGAAACCAAGATCAATACAGATGCTCAGTTTCCAAATGTAGGGCCTGCTAGAAGCAAGGCAGATTGGAAGACCTCCATCATTAGAACGAAGGCAGAACTGCAACTAGAGATAAAACAGAGATGCCCAACTGAGTACTACATTCTAGACAGGATGAAAACAAGAATTACTTAGTGTTTGGGGAGCCCAGTGGTTGGCACTGGGCAGCATGATAGAATCAGCTTTAAAGTACAGGAGAGAATGTTAGTAGTAATGATATTTCTTGCTGAATTTGATGTGAAATTTGGCAGACAGGTTATAATCTTCACTACACCTTAAAGACCTGATGAAGAGGTTCAAGTTTGCATTACTACGATGTTTTAATTTCCTATGATCAGGTGTCTATTTTCAGAAAATAACTAAAACCAAAAGGTAGGAGACTGCTAGAAATTCAACAACTTCAAACTCAATTTAAAATTAGAGTTATTTAAGAATTAAGTAACTATTTTCCAAAAAATAAATTTAAAGTTAATAAATCAATGTGATTGCTAGTAAAAAAACAAAAATTCTAGATTGTGAAACTTCAAAAGGTTGATGTTATAATTGTAAAGAATACTTTAAAAATGATCCATTTCAGTGACATAAGTGCTCAGAAGTCAATCCCTTGTTCTTCACCTGTTCCTACCACAGATATCTTTCCTCCTTCAGCTGTAGTCTCTGAACACCACTGTAGGCTCTGCTCCCCATGGTGTCTCAGCAACATCAGTATCTTAGTAACTAACTCTGTGACTGATCTCTCACTGAGAAGACCAGTATTTCTCTTCTACACATTGACATGGGCCTAGGCTTCCAGGCTTTCAAGAATAAAAGAGACCTCAGTTTTTTTATTATTGAGGCAAGACACATAAAAGACTTTTTTGTCCCAGGTAAACTGCAATTGTAAGTATACTGAAATTACTAAAAAGGTATTTTGAGAGAATAAATTTAAGTCACAACTCTCCCTTAAAATTGTACTTTTTCCATTGTGCACATCATTGGTTTAACTTTTTATTATTCTAAATCCATTACTTACCTTTCAACATTAATACAAAATACATGAGTATCTATTCTACTGCCTCATAACTAAATTCAGTTATAATCATTCTCCCAGTAAAGGAAACATGCAAAATGAATTTGCATTAAATATGTATTTTTCTCTATCTAGTTCCTACTGTTCCTCCAGGAGATCTTGCCCTTTATTAATTTTTGTAATGAGGTACATCATTCATAAAAATCAAATCCATTTTATTCTTGAGGGGCTATTATTCAAGGTGACTGCTGTATAGAGACTAAACGTATCAAATGTCAGCCTAAACTTTAAGTTTAAATTTGCCATTTTGATTTAAATAATCAAGGAAGAAGGAAGAATTAAGCTTCAGTAATTGACAGTTGGTGCTGATTCCCTTCACAAAGAGAGGAACTATTTCTGCACTTGATTAAAATGAGTTAAACAAATGTTTGAAAATATGTAAATACACCATACTAAAGAACAAAGAGAAGAACAGGAAGAATGAGCACAGGGGTTATGACACTAATAATGCTTCCAACCCCCCCCCCCCCACCGCCGAGGTGTGAAAGCTAAAGGAGCGTATGAGCCGCCTAAAGCTGTACATGAGGCTTTGTGTCTACCTACGCACAGAGATGCCCTGCGAGGGTTACCTCAGATTCCATATCTCAAACAGAATGCATTATTTTCCCAAACAGCTCCTAATTTTGCTAATACTATGATTTATTACTCTTCTTCAAGACATTTCCACATTTAAAAACTTGGAATTACCTTTGAGTCCTCCATTTCTTTGAACTCTATATAAATATCAGTCACCAGTAGCTACCAATTTTCTTTGTACAATATCTTTTAAAACTATCATTTCTCTTTTATTTATTTATTTACTTAAATAGATTGTATTGGGGCGGCATCAGTTAATCAAATTATGTAGGTGTCAGTTGTACAATTCTACAACACATCATCTGTATACTGTATTGTGTGTTCACCACCCCAGGTCCAGTCCCCTTCAATCACCATTCATCCCCCTTTACCTTCTTCTACCTCTCGCTACCCTGCTTTCCCTCTGGTTGTCACCGTCACTCCCTTTCCATTTCCGTCTTGCCCCAGGAACACCATTCATCTCTAGACTGCCACTAAGGGATCCTAACCTGTGTCCCAATGGAAGGATGATCCCAAACAACTTAACAGACCAGTCTCCTGAAATTGGTTACAATGTTTTTTATAACCTTATTTTTAGCTATTTATAAACTGATGAATATTTTGCCCTGTGTTCCTTTCTGCCCCCAAATATCTCCACTCTTTTGCTTACACTGTTCTACTAACCTGAAAGGCCTATATACTTTCTACTTAGCCATATTAAATTCAAAAAACATTTAATAAATGAGATCCCACTATGTGGCACTTATTATATACTAGATACCAGTACTCAGACCAGAGAGAGTGTCAAAGGCAATAAATCATAACACGATGTGCTAACTGTTCTAATAAAGCGAGGAATAAAAGAATATACGAATGACTATTTGTTACTAATTTAGTATAATTTGACCTGGGCTTTGAAAGAAGATGAGAAATAAATGAATGTTTACTAAATAGACAGGGCGGGAGGATTCCAGGCAGAGGACTGCATGCACAACACCAGAGACGGGAAAAAAATGCATGGCACTGCCAGGAAACAAGGTAGCTGATGAAGAAGGTACGTGGGTAGGAAAAGAGTGGCAAAAGAACCATCGATAACGCTATGCCACTCCCTCACATTCTCTCCCTTCAACTTCGGTCAAAGACCTAACTTAAAAATTGGGAACTGACAACAAATTATTTTAGCCACCTCCATGATTAAAGTTGACCTGGAGTCAGATCATCTAGGAAGTTCAATCATTTATTAACTTGGCTTGTCATAGGCTTTTTCACCCCAAGATTCAGGGTGATCTAGGCCCTTGACAAGATTATGGTTTTAACAGCAGGGACACTTAAGGTATGGAGAGTAAAAACTTTAAACCGTTATTTCCGTGAGATCTGAGCACTGGAAGCAACCCTAGATATCTTTTAGCCAAATGATCCATAACTATTTTCAGTTCTCAGTCCCTTTTGAAAATAAGAAGCAAACTCCTAAATTCATTTTCAAGGGCTACAGGGAAAGAGCCATAACCTATAGTCCTCTGGGGGGCAAGATTATTTCAGTTTGCGAAGCTAGGTAGGGGAAGAGGACACGTCTCCATAAAGAGAGGCATTTACCACGCAGAGATATACAACAAAATGGCCAGATTTTCTGATATTTTTTCAAGAGAAACTGCAATTCCACATTTGTGTGAGTGTCAATTTTGAAATGTTTGCTGCAAATATTAAAAAACGTAAACATTTATTGGTCATGCAAGACATGTTTATAAGCCATGTCAGACTACGGGGTGGGCTATTTTTTCACCTCAGTTATTGGAACACCCTAGGCAGTTACTTCATAGATGAGAAAACTGAAGATTACAGTTAAGTGTCCTGTGCAAGATACACAACAAGTCACAATTAGAGATGGAAAGAAGCAGGGTTTCTGACACTGCTTCAACTGCCTCTACCTGAGGGCAGCAGGACACAGTGGAGATGACTAATATTTATTATGCCTAGTTACTGATTAGGTTTTAACATCTATCTCATTTACTATTATACAACTCATTCAGGCCAGAACTGATTCACATTTTTTTAAAAATGAAAAACACTGAGGCACAAAAGCTTAACTAATTTGCACAAGATTACAAAGCACTAAAGCATCAGAGCAAGGATTCAAAGCTATACATGATAACCGCAAAACCCATATGCTTTCTTGGTTGTCTCCTGTTTGCTTACATTAATAGTGGAGGTTCCAGGTAGAGAGGCGATAGTAGGTATGGCCAGAAAGTGAAGAAGTGTATTTTGCAGAAAATGGGGACCTGTGATAGCTTTTGAGCAGAGGGATAACAAGACCAGGACTATGCTCTTAACAGATAACTGGAGATTAGTTTGAATGAAACATAGGGTGTAAAGGCAAGAAAAACAGCTCAGACTTATTGCTAAAATTTTGTTGCAAGTTTAAAAAAGGACGGGGCCAAACTATTTGCTGTGGGAATAGGAAACAGCAGATCAGAGAGAAATGGAGGAAGAATTGGGAAATTACGAGCTCGAGTAACAGGAAGGCTGTTAAGCCGCTTCTGGAGGAGGTCACTGAGGTGATGAAATGAAAAATATAAAAGAAACATAAACCCTAGTAGTCATGAAGCCATGTAGGCAAGTTGTTAGTTGTTGTTTGTTTGTCTGTTTTTGGTAAATCAGAGAGGGAATCTAAATTATGATCAACCATGAAGATAGGTTACTATAACTGCAAGGCTAATGATTTGATATAATTTAAACAAACAACATAAAATAGATATTCAAGTTTGTTCTGATTGGCTAAACAAAAGTATAATTTAAGTAGAATGAGGGAAAAAATGCCATAGACGACAGTACTCTCCATCAACTTTGTTTTACTGAATTTTTTAATACTTGAAAAGTATGGGGAAGGGTGGGGTGGAGAACAGAAATGGGCGTATACTATTAAATACTAGAATATAAATTCAAACCCTAAATGGTCTCATCTAAAAACTTAAAAGCCCTTTCTATATATCTAATAAACAAAGTATGATGACAAGTTATCCTGGGCTTCCACAGATTTATTTGCCTTTCTTTTGCCCATCCTCGCTTATAATTACAACAGTAACTTGGGATAAAATATATAAGGAAAGTGAATAAACAGAAATTAAATACAATAGAGCAAAGCAGATGACACTAATTCTTTCTCTGTTCTCACTTTCTATTTCCGACACGCTTTCTGGCTCCATGTGTTCCAAATTACATGTGAGCGTAATGTCAATGCACCAGTCGCCACCATCGTCACCACCAAAAACTACGTAGGATGGCCAAAAAAGAAATTTAATCTACTAAATGCAACAAGAATAATTTAAGAGAAAGCTCCACAAAATAACAATCTATCATGGATTATTATAGAAATATCTCTATATCGTTCAGTTAAACCACAGTAAATTAATTACACAGATGCTCACCAAAGGAACCTGGCCAGGATTTGTCATTGCTATCTGCTAGAGAAATTGCCTGACCTCTTCAAGCTGCCATTGCCTGAAGCCTCCGTGGATTATTTTCATAGCCTTTATCTTGTCCTGCTGCTTCCTCCCTTTCCTTGCCGTAGCCTCTTCTCCACACAGAAGTCAGAGTCATTCCTTTGAAACATATATCACGTCACACCATCACACAAAGTCCTTAGAGAGCTTGCCACTTCACTCCGAATAGAAGCCAAGCCTTCAGCATGGACTACAAGTCCTACATGAAGTTGCCTCAGGCCGCTTCTCCACCGTTATCTGTTTCCAGTCCACCTCAGAACAGCTCTGCTGTGCTTCCCAGCGCACCCAGGATGCTCCGGCTGGGGCGCTTGCTCTTCACTCGGCCTGAACGCTCTTCCCTCAGCCAGCTGCTTGACTGGCTCACTCAGTTTTCTTAGGTCTCTGTTCAAATTTTGTCTTGATAGGTAAGATTTCCTGGTCGTGATCACTGTATTTAAAATGGCATTTCTCTCCGCCGCTACTCCTTGCATGCCATGCTTTTCTCCATTGTGTTTACATTACCTAATATTATACAGAGAGTTTACTATGTATCTGCTCTCAGTAAACATCGGCTCCACACGGGCAGGGCCTTTGTTGTGTTCGAGACCATAACTGTGGGGCCCAGAACAAGGTCCAGGAGGCAGAAGGTGCTCAATAAATGTCAGTCATATAAATGAATGGATTAAGTGCTGCTATTTCTTAGGCATATTCTTAACCCTTTCTATGCGTTAACTCGTCCAACGTTCATAGTACTCCATCAAGTAGATTCTATAATTATCCCGAGGCGCTAAAGCCCAAGCTAACAAAGCTATTAAGTGGAGGAGCCAGGACTTGAATCCATGCAGTCGGTCTGCAAAGCCCAGTGTACTCATCTGCTCAGGCTGTCATAACAACACACCACGGATTGCTGGCTTAAACAACAAATATATTTCTCTTCTCACAGTTCTGGAATCTGAAAGTTCAAAATCAAGGTGCTGCCAGAGTTGATCTCTGGTGAAGCCTCTCTCCTGGCCTTACAGATGGCTGCCTTCTCGCAATACCCTCATATTGTTTTTCTCCGTGTGTGCCCTCCTGGTGTCTCTTCCTCTTCCTATTGGATTGGGCTCCACCTGACCGACCTCACTGAAACATTAATTGCCTCTTTAAAGGCCCTATCTCCAAAAACAGTCACATTGGGGATAAAAGCTTCAACAAAAGACATTTAGAGAGACACAATTCAATCTGTAGCACCCGTACTTTATGCCACTGAAATGTAGTTATGGTCAACATCTTTCCTTTTTATTTTGGAGAGTCAAGATCTTTTTTTTTCAGCTAGGTCTTTTCAGTTGAACAGGGAAGAAAGAAACTTTCAGCACTCTGACTGGACCAGAAGATCACCTGGCAAGAGAAATCTACTGAAATGGCTACACTGAGGATTTTCAGAAGCAACTTCGTCTCATAAAACACCAAACAATTGTGCCAAACATCTGTTAGCGTACTTCCATACGCTGTGCATTAACTCGCTGCAGCTCTGAGAATTGTGTTTATTAGTAACTCCTCATACAAAACCACACTCCTTGTGAGCCCCTGATGGAAATCTGTTCCAGCCTCTTTGCTGCTCCTTAGACACGCCACGCATGCTCCCGCCTCAGTGCCTTTGTGATTCCTGTTCTCATTATCTGGAATGCTTTCCCTCCAGATAGCTTCGCGACTTATTTTTTACCTTCTTCAGATTTTTTCCAGTCATCTTCATGAGGTCTTGCTGAAAAAACCTATATAAAATTGCAAACATACTTTTCTCCTACATGTCCCCTTATCTACTCCTTCCTTTTTCTACTTAATTTTTCTACACTTTTTTTTTTTTTTGGTCTAACTTTTCCCTCTAGAATGCAAGCCAGACAAAGGTGGGGAGTTTTGTTGGTTTTCTTTACTGCTGTATCCCCAGCTCCTAGAAAAGTGCTGGCACACAGGAGACACTCAGTAGTTACTGAATGAATGAACTTCTCCAAGGTCACAGCTCGTAAGTGTTAGAATTGGAGTCTAAACTGTATCAGACTCAAAAGTCTAACAATTGTACTGCTAAATTATATTGTACATAGTAGCTCACAATTCTTAGTAAAGTACAAATCTGGTCAAAGGGTTCCACTGCTCTTCTCTGACACAAACAACAGACTGCGTATAGGAATGGAGAAAATGCCCCCTTCAAATAAACTTTATACAAACAAAAATCAATATGCCTTACAAGCATCAACTATAAAAATTCATTCTTTTTAACACTACAGACAACTGATCCTCTGTAAAATTGAGTATCTTGTATAAAAGCGTTTGCAGGGCCAAAGACATTTCACAGGTGAACAACTGAGCCGAGATTCTATCTTTGTTGGACAGATACAACACTGATTGATAGGTTTTCCCAAAAGATGTTAGAAATTTATTCCTACCCTAAATAAGTGGTGTCATTCATTCATTCATTCACTTACTTGCCAAATATTTACTAACCACTTACTCTGGCCAGGCATTATTCCAGGCCCTGGGTATACAGCAGTGAACAAAACAATCCTTATATTCTTGAATGGGAAACAATAAAAATAAAACAAAACAAAAAATAAGAATGTATTAGTGTCATAAAAATATTGGTTTTGATAATCATGGCTTTTGGAATTCATTCTTAAATAATTCAGAGTAGACTTTTATCATGGTGGCAAAGAGCTCAGACTCTGGAGTCAAGTGACCTAAATTTTGAACTCGATGAAGAGCTGTGCCTTTGGCAAATTAACTCCTCAAGTTGCAATTTCATAGCCTGGGAGAAACAGAACCCATCTGTTTAAAGATTAAAAGAGAAAACATGCAAGAAAACACTTAGCATACTGCAGAGTAGATAACTATCAATTAATCCTATTATTATTATTATATGTAAGATAATCTAATTCTACCACTGTATAAAAGCAAAGTTAAACCCACACAAAAGTCTTAGACTTTATTATTATTATTTTTAAAGTAGTTTCTTTTGTGGGGGAGCTGTTATGAACCATTTTCACTCATTCATTCATGTAACAAATATGCATTATGCATTTAATGCATACAAGTTATTTTACTAAGGACTGGGAACACATCTGTTTATAGGACAAACATGGTCTCTGCCCTTCTGGAGTTTAAGGTGCCATATTATCATAAGTAGTGGATATTGGAAGAGCAAACTGAAGACGTGCGTAAGTTTTCAACAACACACTGTTGCGTGAAGGAAACCAGTATTTACCAAGTCCTATTTTAGCAGACCCCTCTAGTGGTGCTCAGCATTCAGAGAGTGATCAATGAAGAGCAAGGGCAAGGTTAGGAACACCTGGAAGCAAAGTAGGAGAAAGCCCAGGAGGCTGTTAGTATCCTCCCAACATTCTGCTTCCAAAATATACTAGTCTTGTTTGAATCTGTTTCTTGAGGTTAAGAAACCCCACAGACAACAAAAATTCAAAGTACGTAGATACTTCGTAAACAATTTTAAAATGAACTAGTAAACACTGCAGATCTTCACTACCACCATCCTAGTCCAAGATATAATCATCTCTTTCTTGTATTCAATAGTATTTATTGAAAATGTCTTCTAACTGGCCTCTCGGCTTTTGCCCCACTAGTCTGTTCTTCAAATAACTATCAGAATTACCTTTTCAAATGTAGGTTAGGTCATTATACTCACTAAATGGCTCCAAAGTTTCTCATCACATTTAAGATCGAATATCTTCCCAAGGCTAGAAAGAAAGCCCTGCGCATCGGGCCCCTGCCTACCTCCCAGGCCTCTGCACCTGCCGCGGCTCCGCATCTGGTTCCAGCCTCTACCAGAGCCTAACTCGGCCCTGTCCTTTCCAGCCTCAGGGCCTCTGCGGTTCCAAGAGTCTGAAATCCCTCCCTGTGGCTCACTGTGGGGTGGCCCCTTCTCATGCTCCCGGCCACCTAAGTTAAAGCAGCCTCTTCGCACAACTGCTATAATATTTGCCTGTTTTTATTTTCTTCTTGGCCCATTATCATCATCTAAAATTATCTTCACGTCTTACGTGTTGATTTACCTTCCGTCGTCTTTCCACAAGGAATCTACAAACAATGTGAGAACACTGTTTCTCTTGTTTCCTCCCAGTCAAAAAATTATTGCTGAATTACTAAGTGAATGGACGCTCCTGCCTGTTTCTAGTTCTCTTCGAATTATGGAAATACACAAGCATCTAGGGACTAAAGTGGGATCCCGGGACAGTGTGCCCCTAACCACCCCTCCGCTAACCTGATTCCCCATCTCAGCTTTCCCCAAAGGCTAGCCTCGCGGGCAGCGCCCCGCGGCGGCTCACCCGACTGTGCTCGGTTTCCGCTCGAGGGCGAGCCTTGCGGGCTCCAGACCACCACTCCGCCTCCCAGTCCGCCCCTCCCACCAGCCATTCACCTGATTCTCTCTCGGTTTCCGCCAGGGGGCGCGCGTCCGAGGACCGGGCCTCTGCCTCCGCGGTTGACCTCTTCAGCACCTCCAGCACAGTTTCCGGAGGCAAGTCGACCAGTTTCTCCCACATGGACTCCGTGTAGAAATCCACTGTATGTGCACTGGAAATGGACAAGGCTTTCCTCAGGAACTGCAGCAGCCCCTGCAACTTGGAATGCAACGCGGACAAGTCCTGGGTCACTGGGAGCGCGTAAGAAGCCGCCATGACACTCACCCTCCCAAGCTGTAGGTGGCGCAAACCTGGTGGTGAGGCGAGGGCTCCGCTGAAAGTGGCACAGGCAGGATAAATTGGGCTCTGATCCACACTGGAGTTGGGCGATTGATTGCTTCTGCCTGATGACGTATTTTGACAGCGCCCGTGTGTGATTTTTCTGGCGACGCGGTTGATGTGCCATGGCGCCAGTGAGACCTGCCGCAACGTGGCGGAAGGGAAGTTTTGGGATCCGGGATGAAGGAATTTCCGGGGTTGGATTCAAAAATAAAAACGTGAAACAGAGGACATGGCGACCTAAACATCGGCAGCCTTTCTTGGGGAGCGTTCGCGAGGGTATGTAAGAAGGCAGTCTTTACAAGTCCTGAGGCCGGTGAAGTCGTAAAATACGCGGCCTGCGGAAGCAGGGAAGCAGGACGTAGGGATTAGAGCCGGCCCTGCTTGGGGCAGAGGAAGTCATTGCGAAGCCAGTTGAGTCCGTAGGTACCTCAGCTCTGGATGGGAAGACGAGGCAGTGTTGCTAGCGCTGTATCTTTAAACGTCTTCCCCGACTGACCCCGTTCCTGAGCAAAGCTCTTCTTCTACGTTTCTCCGTGAAACCGTAAGCAGAGAGCATCTACAGGTCCATTTGTGCATATATTCTGGAAAAGAAGAGAGAGGATAGAGCCAGAAGTCTGCCGTATACCCTTGCTGATTACAAATAACCCACAACTCTCCGATCTTTTATTGGTCATCCTTTCCTACGCTTTAGTTTGTGTTTGTCATTTTATCTTGTCCGTAAGTTCCCTCATCTCGTTTGGAACGTATAAATATTAAATAAATTTAGCTAGCTCTTTAGAGAGTCATACACTATCTTCTCTTTTTTTGTGTTGAATTACTTTAAAAAATAAGTCGTATAGTAATTCCTCTAAGGTAAAATAATAGTTGTGATGTGTGTGTTTTCTTTTCCGTTAAGTATTGATTGAAGACCTAGATTGTCTTGTAGACGAATTAATGAACTTGTTTTCATTTGCGAGTCCAATAAACTGGAATTGTGCAACACCTTAGTTATATTACCTTACTTGAGATTCTTACTTGAAGTGACTACACGACTAATGTTTCCTGGTCTTTTGCAGAGAGCCAACTATTTACTCCGTTAGTTTAAACTTGTTTTCTTGCAGAAACCTTTGAAAGCAAAACAAATTAATTCTAGCATCTGAATGGGATGATGAAAAAGTTTTTCCACTTAAAATTAACAGCTATATTTTTCATGGAACTTATTTTCTGAGAAGGTAATTAATGATTGATATTCTTCAATGTAGGACAAGGCTTTGCATTTCAAAGAAAATTGAAGATTCAGCAAAATTACAAGAAATTGCAATGGAAGGGAAAGAACACTCCAACTTCACAGGATTCCCAATTCAGAGATCAATACCCTGATCACCTGAAACATCTCTATTTAGCTGAAGAGGAAAGACTTAGGAAGCAACTCAGAAAAGTTAACCAGCCTTTGTCAAAACAAGCCAATCAGGCTTTGCCAGCAGAGCAATGTCACATTGATCAGGCTTTACCTGAAGAACATTGTAGCATTAACCAGCCTCAACCAGAAGAACAATGTAAAGAAGAAAGGGTAAAGTATGTATTGTCTTCTTTTGAAATCCTTTGTTTTAAATTTAAGTAGTGTTCTGCGAAAGAAATTGTAGGACAATTTTTGTAGAAATTAGCGTTATTATTTGAGGCATTTTAGAAGTCATAGTGTAATTAGGTGAAAATTTTTTCATGGAGGCTTTCTTTTTATCTTGAATGATCAAATTAAGCCAGGTTAGCTTAATTGAAGAAGGAATGGGAATTAAAATATTTGCGTTTTAGATTTCAGCCTCTCAAGTATTTAACTTATTTCAATTGTCATTAATGCCTGTTATTAATATATGTTTTTTTAAAAACATTTTTGAGGGATATAGTGTGGTGGTTAATAGTGTGGATGGATGCACTCGAGAGATGGACTTAGCATGTTGGTGCCCACTGTCCTCTTCTCTAAAATGGAAATGATAATAATAAGTATTTAATTCAGAGTTGCCATATGTTGTACCTCATCAGAGGGAACTGTGCACAGAGTCTGGTGTCCCTGACCTGTCATGACATTGTGAAGGCTAGATGAGTGCATTTGCTGTAAGGTACTTTGAAAAGCATATGGCACTTGGGAAGTGCTCCATGAGTGCTAGCTACTACTGCTGCTACTGCAATTATCAATCCAGATTATATTCCCTCCAGAGGATGTTGACTTAGTCTCAATTAAAAAGGAAATGGCATAATTCCGTAACACTTTGGGTTATAAGTGCTACCTTATAGTGCTTTCTCTGCATATATACCAAGGTTAAAAAAAAAAAAAAGCCAAAATCCAAATTTGCAGAGAAGCTAGGTGTTACTTTGGACCATAACTTTTAAAAATTTTATTTATTGATTTTAGAGAGAGAGTGGAAAGGGGCGGGGCAGAGACAGAGAGACAGTGATTTGTTGTTCCACTTAGTTATGCATTCATTGGTCACTGCTTGTATGTTCCCTGACCAGAGATCCAACCCACAGCCTTGGCCTGTTGGGATGACACTGACCAACTGAGCTACCCAGCCAGGGTGGGACCATAACTTTTAACTCCACTAAAATTCTATCTTTTAAAATTGTGAGCTATTTGTGCTAAATGTAATAGGAACTGGAACTCCAGGAAAAAGCATAGTTGGGGATGAAGACAATGACATAAAAAATTCAGTTTTTCAGTAGGCTTGTTCATCATATTATTGAATAATGGGTGTAAAGCTTAGGCAAAAAATTAGCACTAGAAATGTCGGAATGAATCATTTCCAGTGTTAATTGAAGTGAGGAGGGTTTAATTGTGACCCAAGATTCTGATTTTTTTTTAGGTGAAAATAATATTTTTAAAGACTTATTTCGAGGTGAAAGTAGGGAAAAGTTGTCATTAAAGTTCAGTAGAACTGCCTTAATTGGAAAAAGAGGGAAATACAGTGACAGCTGTCAGCATAGGAAAATTGTGCAAGATAGGAGATTAGTCAACTCTCTAATACTTTAAAGTCCAAGAAAAACAGAACTGAGAATAGGTCTTTGTATTTGTGGTCTAAGCAGTCCTTTGTGACCTTGGAGAGAAAATTTTCAATAGATAACCCTGATGAAGTTTTTACCCTTACATACAGCATCCAAAGCCATGGTCACGGATATAGCTCTCCAAGAAGAATGTGAAGATGAACGAAAGAAACAGTTGGAGGCAAACCCGGAGTTAAAAGAGAAAGAGGCTCTAGCATGGCACACTGAGAAGGGGCAGTTAGGATCTGGAGAAAAGAATGTCCCCAAAACTAAGGGAATGGAATTTTCAAACGTAGTGAATGGTCAGTTAAATGAAACTGGAAAGTGCCCATTGAGTTGGTCATTGTATTTGGCTAGAAGGTCATCACTGTTTTGGCATGGGTGGTTTGACTGCAGTGTGAGAGCAGAATCAGATTGCAGAGTTAGGAAGTGAATGTGAAGTGCCTGTCTTAGTCTATTCACTGTTCTTTCTAGATACTTGACTGTGAAAGGATGGGGAATGAGAAATTGGTAGAGAGGATCTAGAGTTTGGTGGTTGCTAATTTATGTATTTGTTTACTTTAAGAAGGTAGCTGCTGAAATATTTTACACTGTGTTTATGGAGTTGGTGTGGTAAAAAGTTGAGAGACAGGAAAAACGAAGATTATTAATGAATCGGATAGCCTGAGGAAATGGAGTCTGGGCCTGAGTGGTTGAATTAACAGTGGCCGGGTGGGATATGAGAAAGATGAGAAGTACTTCAAGATAGAACAGTTCTAAGTGGAGGCATGGTCACTTACAACTAAGTAGGTGAAGTGCAGTAGAGATGAAGTGGTCAAAGAGCTTTGGATTCAAAATTCATGTATACCCACAATTTCCGATATGCCTGTCAATTTAATGCTTTCTGTAGGCTGTCATTCCTGCCATGCATTTGCTGGTTTCCTGGGGTTTTTTTTTTTGGGTGGGTGGCGGGGGGTGTTGTTTTTTGTTTGTCTTTTTTTTTCTAATTTTAACATTCTAGGATCTTTCAGATCTTTTGTATTTTCCCTGGTAGAAATATTATTTCTCCAAGAGCCTCCACTTACCACCTTGTAATCTATCTTGAAAGCTGTAAATACATTTTTAATGTTATTTGTATGTTTTATTAATAAAATTAATGTCCTCTTCCCCTTCTCTCTTCCCTCCTATTAATTTGCATTAGATTTACTGCACAAGTACTATAGTTGACAAACTTGTCATAATTTTAGTTATATTGTTTTTAATAGTTGTGACTGGCTTTTTTATCTTATAAAGCTTCATTACGATTCCAAAGAAAAATAAAAAGAAGACATCAAATCAGAAAGCACAAGAAGAATATGAACAGATACAGGCTAAGCGTGCTGCTAAGAAACAAGTAAGATCTTTAAAAATCTTTAGATTCATTTTTCCTATTTATGCTATATGTGTATAGAAACTGTTTCTTAGTGTGGGGCACATAGGTAAATATTTGTTTAGTAAATGAATGGCATGAGCAGAATTGGAGAATTTCAACATATTCAAATTCCTTGATTATTTATATTATCCTAGAGAGGTAGTCAAGAATAAGATTTTAAAGATACTGCTCATAAGTTAATCATGTGGGCTTCTGGGATAATGTTTATTAAGAGTTTATTCCAGGAACTTGCACTTTTAACAAGAAACTCAAGAAATTCATATGTAAAATAAAACTCAACCACTGACATAAGAAAAATATAGATGACTTTCATAATTTTTCATTGAAGCTGGTGAAAGTCAGAGGGGAGGTGAATAAAATGGGTTGTTTTCTTTTTTCTATAAAGAGTTGATCTTGCTAATTAAAAAGCCTACTAGATTAACTTAGCAAAAAGTTTCTATTCTGTAATCGTTAAGAAACCCAAAAGTAAAATAGGCTCTTCAAATAGGGAAAAAGAAGTTATCTACAGCTTCAACAAAATTGTCGTTATCTATCACTTTAAATTCCCCAAAGATGGCACCGATACATAATATTTTTATGTTTTAGCTTTAGAATTTGTAATTAAGAAATATGGAAATTCCACATCTAAAATTTTTATGATCTTAAACTGGTGGCAGGCTAAGATGAAGCAGAAACATTCCTCCATTGAAATAGTGGACCTTTGTTTCATAGCTTATTACTTTCCACTTTTTTTCTAACTGACCATCTGATATCTCCCACCTTTGGAAATCGTATACCAGGTGAAGGACAGTACGGACCACTATACTGCAGAACATTTAATGTTTTCAAGTTCTCTCTACATAGATAAATGCTAGGACTTTGTAATTACGAATATTGATAGTCTTTTAGATTTGAAATGTTAATAGCCAACATGAGAAATCAAAATTAAGAACATTAATTAAATAAGGACCCATAATTGATGGTAAGACTATTTACTTTTTTTTTTTACTCTCTTTAATGAAACTCTATAGGGATAAACTATACTCCAGATACCTAAATTCACAAATAAGTTCCAGATCTTTGTGTGCTTATTAAAATCAATGAGACACCATACCACACGAGAACATAAGTTTAAGCAATAATGGCGTAGCATGATAGAGAATTCCTCAGACTTTGAATTCACAAGA
Organism: Mormoops blainvillei; assembly: GCA_004026545.1. Classification (NCBI taxonomy): domain Eukaryota; kingdom Metazoa; phylum Chordata; class Mammalia; order Chiroptera; family Mormoopidae; genus Mormoops; species Mormoops blainvillei. The sequence goes on along the minus strand of PVJD01007227.1, from coordinate 6,320 downwards.
TCTGGATATGAGACATAGCCATACCAGTTATTTGGGTTCTTGGGCCCACTTTTGATATCATTGAGCATCACCTCCTTGTCTGTAAGGTGAAGATAAAAAGCTAGCATAAAAGTTTTAAAAGAATAAAATGTACTATGATGTATATGAAAGTACTTGGTTAATTATAAGTCACCATACAAATTTAAGGCTGTGTTGTTTTGGGGCTAAATGTGTTATAGGGGAAGTTGAAGAACAGTGCACATAATACAGTATTTAAAAACTTTAATTTTATATTCAATTTGGTAAAAATATTGTGCATTTCAAGTAGCGCTTCTTGGGTCTATACACTGTATAATTTTGAAATATTTTGCCTTAGACTCAAATGAACTTGAGTCTTTCTCTCAGCAAATGAAATGAGCATGCCAATTCTTAAATGGTTAAAAATCATAATGTCTAGCACAGTGTTTTGCACATATAGGTATGTAACCAAAGGTTTTTCCTTCATGAAACTTGTCATATGGCAGAATAAAAGGAATACCAGATACTCTGGGAATGAAGATTTCAGTCATATATGGACTAGAAAACCTCTGAAGTCCTTTTTAATTCTTCATTGGGTCTAATTAAGTGATGAAATCATTTCATAAAAACCTCTTCCATGCTCTTGATTTTATTTGCATACAGATAATTAAAATTGTTTAATAACTTTGTTATAGCATGTATTATAGCGCAAATTCAGAAAGTATACTACTTTTAGTAGTGGGTAACACGATATTTTGAAAATAAAAGGGACAGACCTAAAGTGCTTGCATGGTAATGCCTATTAATCGCAATTTTTGGATTATATCTACTGTTTGTTACTAATGAAAATTACATATGTTGATAATTTCAGGAATTTGAGAGGAGAAAGCAAGAGAGAGAAGAAGCTCAAAGACGCTACAAAAAGAAGAAATTGGAAGTGTTTAAAATATTGAGCAAAAAAACTAAAAAAGGCCAACCAAACTTAAATTTACAGATGGAGTATCTTCTTAAAAAAATACAAGAAAACAATTAAATCGGACATTTTGTTCTCAATCAGTGGTTAAAAAAGCTGTCAAGTTCTTTTGTATATGTAATATACTTCCTAACAATTCACTAAATTTGTTAACATAAACTGGATTGCTACACTATACTAGATATAAAATGTCCAGATATTTTTGATCATTTAAAGGAAAATTTTCTATATGTGCTCTACATAATATGATTTGTTTGTTATTTATTTACCTATGAAGGAAGTATGGCCTGAATAACTGAAAGAACCTTCTGTTTGGATGACAGGTTCAAGCATTCAGTACTTTCATGCCACATAAAATTCTGATGAAATAAAATGTTTGAAAATAAGGGAGCAGAGCTTTCAGTGAAGCAGTACCATGAAAGTTTTCAATTTAGTAATCAACTGTTAACAGTTTTAAAATGCATTTTAATAATGGAGGCCAAGGCTCTCCTTGGACTTATTTATTTTAAATTAAGCACATGTTACAGGGGAATGGACTTTCTGAAACCTGAGAACATGCTACCTGGGTGCCTAAACTACCTTCTGCCCCCACCGTTTAACTGTGGGGTCTTGATAAAGTAGAGTTTGGTATAAAAATTCAGAAAGCCTGATGTTTATAAAACATTCCAAAAGTGGACATACACAGTTTGTTAGTGTAAGATATTGGGAACCCAGCAGTGTCATAGCAAGAATTAAGCTTTGCCAATAATTTCTACCATCTGCAGCCTTTGATCCGCACCAGGCCCCTGAGAGCTATTGTGCCTGGGCCACCGATGTTGTCTGCGGTGCAGCATGTGACTGGTTAGACCTCTAGTAAGTCAGACTTCTAACTAAGCAGAACTGATGGGCCGTCTTTTGATGTTTAATGAGTTCTGCCGCAGATGGGAGATGTGACAGACAGGGCTGTGGTGGTGATTTACTGGTCATGAAACAGAATGATGAGAGCCCTCTCCTGAAAAAAAGAAAATGTAGCCGAAAGGACAGGTTTCCCCCCAGCCTTCCTCCCCCCCCCCCCCCCCCGGTCCTTCCCCTTACATTAAACTGTGTAAGAACATTATCACTGGAACGTTACTGGTGTTCTCTCTGTTGGTACACCGGTGAGCCGAGATAAAGTACCTAAACCTGCTCCTGCCTCCTTGCAATCTGCAAAATGAGAAATGCTTGACTACCGTCATTTTAAATAATTGACTGTACAAGGATACTTATAAAACGTTGCACGATACAGTTTTAAAAGTAATAGATACAGCCTGAAGTTGCATTAAGCTTTTAGGGAGTCCTTGCATTCTGCTGATCATTCTGCATTGAAAAGTGTAAGAGGAGATGCCGAGGAAGCAATGTACTAAAGAAGGGTAATTATTGCTGAGAAAATGCTTAGAAGTTTGCGATATGTAATAACACATTTAAAATAAGCAACTCAGGAAACCTACATTTGCCTGCACACTTTCATACCGTCTCCATATCTACTGCCATTTCATAACTCTGTGCCTTTGCTTATGCTCCTCCCACCACCTGGACAACCACCTTCTCCTGCAGTGTCCCTCCCACTCTCAGTAACCAAATTCTTACTCATTCTTCAAAACTCAACTCAGATGTCCCTCCAGGGAGCCCTGCCTATCTCAAGGTCCCTCACCCCCCACTCTAACCTAAGGTTCATCCCCACTGATTTCACACACTCCATGCGTATATTTTTCTTCCTACCTACATTTCAATTAAAATTTCAGTTACTGTGTCTCTTTTTCCTTCAGGACAGTAAGCTTCTTGGGAGTAGTAACTGCATTTTAGTCATGGTGGCATTCCTAGCAGTGATCAGAAACCCTGACACATGGGAGACTTAACACTGGTATTTCTTACTCTACGCACTGACCTCTTTACTTTTCCTCATTCTAGATACCTCCTTTTCTTGAGAAGAAGCTACATGTCCTTGGGCACACCTGCTGTGGAATTTTCTCACCTGTAGAGTGGCTGATGTGTAGGGCTGCACAACAAATTCAGTTTTGTAATTTATACATTTTATTGTCTGTATCAGGAGTTCTTAAACTTTTTAGTCTCAGAAACCCTTTATAATCTTACCTGTCATTGAGGACACAAAAAAAGGCTTTTGTTTATGTGGGTTACATCTATTCATAGTTACTAAATTATAAATTAAATCTATGACATTAGAAAACTTACAAAGTCACATAAAAGTAAGCCCGTTGCATGCTAACACCAATGTTTTTAAAACAAAAAGCTTCTTAAGAGTGCCATTATTTTGTGTCAGATTTTCTCAGCCTTGGCACTATTGAAAGCTTGGACCAGATGATTCTTTGTTGTGGGCCATCCTCTGCATTGCAAGATGTTTAGCAGCGTCTCTGCCCCTACCCACTAGGTGTTGGTAGCACGTCCTCCTCCTGGTTTGGACAACCAAGAAATTTCCTCATGTCGCCCTAGGGGGTGGACGAGGACAACATCACCCTGGTTGAGAACCACTGTTATATTTCTGTAAGCCTTTTTAATGTCTTAATAGAAGACAGCTCAATTTGTATTTCTGCTTCTATGTTCAGTCTTGCAATGTGCTATTTTGATTGAAGTATTTGAAGAATTACAGCCTTAGCTGTGTAGTTGGAAAAGGGAAAAGATATCTTACTAGCTTTTAAAAATGTGCATACTCTTTTTTGATACTACAATGAAACTTAAAAAAAATGGCTTTTAAAGGTTAGTTATAATGTGGGATCTGAAAACCACTACTGAAGTTTTCCTATTGTGACATTAAAATATATTAGTTTATATTAAACTTTGAATGAATCTTTTACCCCTTTGTAGCATCATATGCGTTACTTGGAAAATGTTTATGCAGCCCTTTTCATATTGACATATGTCATTATACAATGTAAAAGAAACTATATTTATTACTATTAATTTGGTTACAAAAAAGTTAAGTGCTGTAAAGCTATCCAGGTCCCAAAAGCAGATGCAGATTTTCCAAAATTCAAGTTTCCTCTTGAAGCTCAAATTTTGTCACTGGCAAAAAAATACTGTTACTTGTTTTTGTTGAAGTGACTGGCTCACTTATTTTTGAAAAATATGGCTGCCAGATACCAACGTCTACATAATCGTAGACCACGAATTGTTCTTTCAGGTAAGAATAATGCACCATGTAAAAAGTGGCTAGTTCTGTCTGCAGCTCACACACCTGCACAAGTGCTTTTCCTCCAGACCACCACTTATTTTGATGTGCCACTGAAAGGCTTAATGTGTGCTTCCCATATGTTACAGAGAATCTTTTAAAGAGTGTACTCAGGAGTCGAGATTGAACAAAATTTGTGTTTACGGCATCATTGAGGACAGTCCTGAGTGATAGCAGCTTCTTTTTTTTCTGCAAGTCCCCCCCAACCCCCTGGCCAGTTTAGGAAACCGGGACCTAAATATACAATTTGGAGCAGAAAGAAGAAAGAAACATTACAACAGAACAGAATGAAGAAACAAGAATTCAAAACAGTGAGGAAAGGCTGAGGAACCTCTGGGAAAACCTTTAAAGCTCCAACATCAGAATCATAGGGGTGCCAAAAGGAGAAGAGGAAGAGCAAGACATTGAAAACTTATTTTAAAAAATAATGGAGAACTTCCCCAATCTGGTAAAGGAAATAGACTTCCAGGGAGCCTAGGAAAAGAGTCCCAAAGAAGTTGAACCCAAGGAAGCACACACCAAGGCACATCATCATTACATTACCCAAGATTAGATATAGGGAGAGAATCTCAAAAGCAGCAAGAGAAAAGGAGACAGCTACCTACAAAGGAGTTCCCATAAGACTATCAGCTGATTTCTCCAAAGAAACGTTATAGGCAAGAAGGGGCTGGAAAGAAGTATTCAAAATCATGAAAGGCAGGACCTACATCCAAGATTACTCTATCCAGCGAAGCTATCATTTAGAATGGAGGGCAGATAAAGGTCCCCAGATGAAGGAGTTCATCATCACCAAGCCCTTAATAAATGAAATATTAAAGGGACTAATCTAAGAAAAAGTAAATGATAAATACGAACAAATGACAACAAACTCACAACTATCAACAAGTGAACCTGAAAAAACAAACAGCAAACTGCTAGAACAGGAACAGAATCACAGAAATGGAGATCACATGGAGGGTTAACAGGGAGGCAGATGGGGGAGAACAGGGGAAAAGGTACAGGGAATAAGAAGCATAAATGGTAGGTACAAAATAGGGGGAGGTTGAGAATAGTATAGGAAATGGAGAAGCCAAAGAACTTAACATGTACGACCCACGGACATGAACGAAGTGGGGGGATGCTGGTGGGAGGGATGTGCAGGGCACGGGAATAGAGGGGAGAAAGAAATGGGACAACTGTAATAGCATAAACAATAAAATACATTGTTAAAAAACTGGCGATAAAAAAATAGAATGGCATTCTAGGTAAGCCAGACTGACTATAAAACATCTAAAAGGACCTGTATGGGATGTTATATCTATTAATAGCTATATCATACATAATATCTATATTCTACCTGTTCATTAAAAAAATATTTGTGAGTCCCCTAGTATATGCCAGGCACTGGGGATATAGTATTCATGAGACAGATACGATTCTTGACTTTACGCACTGTAGTGTCCTGGAGAAGCAAACATTAAATAAATAATTGCATTCATTTTTACCTGTATAACTTCGTAGAAGGTGAACAAAATTTTTTCAAAGTATTAGGCTAGGTGTAGGAGATCCAAAAATAGCCATCCTCTGGAAGTGAAAGTTGAATCTACCTGGCTGTGAATGTATTACGTTAGTATAAAACATTTCCAGCTGTCACTCTTAATATCTAAAAATGAGTCTCCTTTGCCTCCAAACACTATTCAACTCAAATCCCCTTTCTGTTTGAACACCTATCCTAATCCACTGGCACCAATGGTAGAACACTACCACTTCTTCCCCCTGAAGGCCAACTGAAGGAACCTGTGAATTCTTCCACTACACGGAATTTCTCTGCCATGTTGAACCGCAGCTGATGTGAAACAGGCCAATTCATTGATGTTTCAGGAAGCGGAGGGTTGCATTTTCTTCAATCTGAGGGTTTATGGAGCCCATAAAATCTGAAAATCCTGTTTTAGAGTATGGTACAGTAGAGAGCTTTCTGTCTAGGACTTATCCTTCAGTGTTAACAAGAGATTTGGATTTAAAAAAATGAATTCCCTCACACCCATCCTTTAGGCCTCTTTATGGCAGTGTAACTAAAGGCCAAAGCGAGCTTATCACACTGCCCTCAAAAACCATCACAGGGACTACTTCTGAGTCATCGGACAAACACGGTAAGAACTTAATCTCTGC
>PVJD01007226.1:0-87141 GCA_004026545.1 Mormoops blainvillei | reverse complement strand
CCATCAACTGGCCTGCCTAATCCTTTTAACTAACAATAAGAAAGTTTCTAAAATCATGTATCCATTTTTCTATCTCATAAAAGGCAAGATATGACTGTTGCTTTGATAATTAGGGATGCTATAGGCCCGAGGGCCCCCTTACCGAGTCGGGAGGGAGAACAGGGCCCCCTAGTAGGCACCGTGTGGATTTTGATGCTCCCTGCAGGACCAGATGCCCTCACTCTGCCCCCTTCCTCTGACCCAGTCCTGAAATTCATCCGGGAGAGTGTTTTGTCCCAGCTTCTGATTTTGATCCTTAATTAGATGTAACCCCCCTTGACGGTCACCCCTTGTTCACAGCAAGTCATTTACACTGTAGTATGAATTAAGGCCGCCTGGAGAGGGTTGGAAAAACTTGGTACTTAGGGGACTGGGGAGAGGAGCAGAGAGGAGGAAGCTGGGGACAGACTCTCGCCAGTCTGTGCACGTGCTGCGGGCTGGCCCAGGGGCCAGCAGTCGCCAGCAGCAGCCAGAGTCTGGCTGCATGTGGCCTCAGCCAGGGCCCTGGAAGCTGCTCTGATGGTGGTTTTAATTAAGGACTCCCTTGCAAAGCAGGCCTGTAAGTGCTCAGCAGCCACCCACTCCCTCCCCCACCCCACTCTTCTATCTCAGAAGGCAAGGAAGTTTGATAAGGACAGAAGAGAAATGAAAGACAAAAATAAAAGACCATGGCATGGCTGAGGGCTCAGTCTGATGAGAAACCAAGTATGAGCTCCAGCTATTTGTACAGACGCCTCCCTCCCCACCCTCCTCCCTCCTTCTCCTGGAGGACAAGGCAGCTGGTATCTGAGCTCATCATGCCTCACTCCTGCCCTGCGTTCTGCTAGGAAGCAGTGTCTTCACATTAAGCTGTGTTTCTGTTTCTAGTTCTTAAGGGCCTCTCCCTGGACCAGGCCTCAAATCCTTGCATCAGGCAAACCCAGTGGAGTGGCCTGGAAACCGAACAGAAAACCTCTCTCTGCAAGGCACCCCACTTAACCCTCCGAGGGCCAGGGCCCTGCTCTCCCATGTCACCACTGCCCTTTCGCTGGGATGTGCACTGCTCTCCCATGAGGGTGATTATCTTCCCATTTGAGGGTCAAGGAAACTTTGGCTTTGCAAAGCGAACCGTCTCAGCAGCTCTAGCCTGCGGGCCGGCCTTTTCTTGGGGTGGGGGCTACAGCGGCTACCCCGCCACCCGGTCCTAGGCTCAGTGGAGTTTCCAGTAAGGGGTCTTTGACCCCAGTTGCCATAGCAAAGTCCCACAGACCCAGGGCTTAAAGCAGAAACATTGTTTCTCAGTTCAGGAAGCTAGAGTCTGAAATCAAGGTGTCGCCAGGGTTGGCTCTTTCCAGAAGCTCTGAGAGAAACTCCACGCAGGCCTGCATAGCTGCAGGGCTCCTCGCCACCCTCAGTTTCCCTGGTGCAGAGCTGCATCACTCTCCTCACTGCGTCCGTCCTCACAGAGCCTCCCCCTGGACCTCCGCAGTCACTGGATCTGGGACCCACCTAACCCAGTATGGCCTCCCCTCAACCAATTACTTCTGCAGAGACCCTATTTCCAAATAAGGTCATGTTCTGAGGTTCCAGGTAGACATGAATTTTGTGGGGGCACTACTTCACCTGGGATACCTGCTAAATGACAGGGTCTGCATTCCTGTCAGGGGAGAGCCCTCAGGGAGAGGAAAGCTGAAGGAATCAGCCAGGGGGAAACTTGCACCCACAAGGCAGGTGCAGCCCGTGGGACAGGCACCACGCAGGTCCCAGTGTCTTCAGTGCATGAGCCACTGCTGTGGTCTCCACACCCGCCCCCACCGCCTGGAAGCTCATCCGGGAAGCATAAGCACCCACCCAGGCCAGAGGCCAGGTCTAACCACCGCCAGGGCCCATGCAGGTGTCCACCCAGGAAACAGCGGCGGGTCCATCCAGGTAATGACAGAAGGGGACACAGTGCCGTGTGCGGAGCTCTGAGCCTCAGGCTGGAGCTACAAGCTGGTCCCCTAAACGTGGGAAATAGGCCTCCAAAGCAGACATTTCCAGGTGATACTAACGATTGGGGAATAGGTGCTTGTCGGAACAGAATTGGAGAGGGCGGGCAGCCCCTCCCCCCGGGTTCAGGGGCCTGGTGAGTGGTGTCGGGGGACATGTGGGCCTCGTTTGCACAGCCAGGGGGTACGGGGAACAGTCCCTAGCCAGCTGTGCGGAAAAATAAATTACCTGCGGGACTGACTCTAGCCAGTCATTTTGCCAATGAAACCCTGATAACTCGCACTGGGCACGGCCCCAATCGATATTCCTCTATTTTTAGCTCCAGGACCAGCAGGGTCATTTTTCCCGAGAGGGAGGGCTGTTTACTTAGCTCCCTCTCCACCTGGATGAGTCCCCGGGCAGCTCTGCCCACCCTCGCCCTGCTCCACCTTCCTGGTTTGGAGCAGTCAGAACACCTTGCGGAAAGAATGCAGGTCCATGCCACAACAGTCGTGGTGGCACCGACCGGGCCTGGACATCATAGCGCTCCCTTCCCTGACCTTGTCCGTGACAGCCCTTCAGGGGTGCAGCTCTGTCTTACCGCCGCTGTCCCTGTACACAAGGAGGGTGAGGGTAGAGCGTTTGGGAGGTTCCCACGCTCTCAGCACTCAGTTCTGGTAGGTTTTACTCCAGATTCTATTTTCCCAAATTTCTGGACAGAAACCTAGAAAAACAGGGACTTTTCTGTCGCCGGCTCTGGTGCAGTTCTTGGGGTGTAGGGCATGGCAACCAAGTTGTGGCATTTCCCACGAGAGGCAGTGGCTCCCTGTCCCAACCCATGTCTGGTCAGCTCTCGGGCCATTTCTGGGCCAGGCACGAGGCTGGGAGCTGGGGCTTCCTGGGGCCTCGGGGGGCTCGCAGTGGAGAGAGGGAACGGATGAGTGAACTGAGGCAGCCGAAGCGGCAGAAGTCTGTCTGTTCCAATTGGGTGGGGAAGGTTCCTCTGGGGGCCGCCTGGGGGAGTTCCATAAAGAGGTGACACCCGGGCAGGACCTTGGGAGCTTTCAAGTGGGGCAAGTGGAAGAAAGGGAGGAACGTTCCCAACAGGGAGCCCTGTGGATGCAGGGGAACCCAGGGGAGACATGCACAGCAAGGGGTGGTTGGGTGCTGAGCTCCAGGCATGGGGGAGTTATGATGGGGTCACATGGGCAGTGTGCCCTGTCTTGGCACAGCAGACATCACGGGGACCACAGAGACATGTGGCTCTTTTCCCATAGGCCAGTTGGCAGACAGAACAGCCCCCCCGCCCCCGCCGCCGCCACATGGAGCAGCTACTAACAAGTGAGGACCCTCCCATATGGGTGACAGAGGCTGGCCAGCCTTTGGGAATTACGTGAGCTCCTACTGGTCCTCAGGAGGTCCTGGGTGGGGGATATGTGGGCAGGGGACAGTGTGACCAGAGATGAGAATGAGGAGAGCAGGGGTTCTGGGAGAGGAGCAGGGAAGGGGGAGATAGGGAGAGACATGCCGGGTGACGGACTTGGGCTTTGTCTCTCAGTCCTGGGCTCAGCGTCCGGAGGCCTTCAGTGCAATGCGCTGGTGCTGGGCCTGGGCGGGGCAGGCAGGACGCAGGCTGATGTGGGCTTTGGGATGGCTGAGTCGGGGCGTGCTAATATCACTCATTCTCGGTAAGGCCAGTGGCTGCCACCACCTGCAGGTCAAGGCCCCTGGCACCAGGCCTGAGGTCTGACCCCTCGGGGCTTCGCCTCCCTGGGTCTGGCTGCTGGCCCACGCGAATCTGGGATTTGACTCTTCGCCTTGGGAGGGCCTGGGCGTCCCTCCCCCAACCAAGATGGCCCCCGGCGCTGTGCCCGTAGCCAGCCTCACGCACAGTGGGCACACACAGCGGGGACGTCTCGGGCTCCTCATCTGTAAAATGGGGACAGAGGCGGAAGCCGCCTTGAAAGGTCATTGAGAAGACGAGATGCTGAGCTGTGCCTGCCACATGCAGCCCCTTAGGGTGTCCTTCCTGATGCCTGGGTGCCCAGGGTGCTGGAAGCCAGGGGGTGTGGGAGCAGAGGCTGGGGGCCCTGTGCAGGCCGGCGGTGTGTTTGCAGGTGCAGGACGGAGGGTGGAGGCACCCTGGCGGCTCAGAAAGGTCAGAGGGCCCTCCCCTGGGTGTCCCTGGTGCCACAGGTGCGAGCAGCACTGGGCCCTGCCCCTCCTGCCAGCTCCGGGGGGCTGCCACCCCCACCCCACTGAGCACTGTGACGGAGAGGCAGGGTTCGGAGGGATTTCTCTTGGAAACGGCCTCCTTCCTTGGCTCCAGCTGGCTGCAGCCCTGAGAGTGTATGTTTGGTTGTCATTCTAACATGGCTCAAACCCCAGCGACTTAGCGTTTATGGCCGCCTCCGAGAGCTGCAGTAATGTTCTTTGAATTGCTAAGCAACGCAGCCGTTCTCTCACATGGAGAAAATTGAAACATTGATTTATCTATTTGTTTTGCAACTAGCACTAGCGGCTTCATTACTCTGTTCCCGGGGGACACCCTCCCACACACTCGAATTGAAAATTAACTCTTTTTACCTAGGAAGGGGCAGCAATGGGTTTTTAATTTGGAGCCAGTACAGAAACAATGGCCCGGCCAGGCGCCAGGAAACGAAGCGAGGCCCCCTGTGCTGCTGACTGGGGCCAGCGCCTCAGGGACAGACGGGCCGAGCATGGCCACAGGCCCTGAGGGACTAGCCGCCCGCTGGCCCTGCACTCTGGGAGCGTCCCCCACCCTCCTCAGACCCCCACCTCCCCCTCGGCTCTGAGAATTTTCTGGAATGAAAGGAGCACTATTTGGGGGTTCCAACAGCTTGGCCCCAGTTTCCAGCTGTGTCCTGCGGGCCCTGAGCAGCTCCTTTAGGCTGTGCCTCAGTGTCCCCGGCTATCACGGGAGGACGGGAATGGGGCAGGTTAAGCAAAGCCATCTCTCCCGCGGTAGTGACAGACAAGTGCAGTGAGCCCGCAGCTTCCTCACAGTCTTGTTATCTCTGTCACCACAAGCTCTCAGGGGACGCCTTTTCCTGGAGGACAGAGGCAGCACTGGCTGCTTCGGAAACTCTCAGCATTGGGAGGGGCTGGCTTTGACCCCCCTACAGTTGAGGTGCCAGCTCTAGGAGCCTGTGTCTGGGAAAGCAGAGACTTTTCCCAGGCGGTGGCCACTCCCATAGACAGGAGCCCGCATGGGCCACACAGCAGAAGAAGGGGTGGAAGAAGGGGCTGTCTCCTGTTGACTTGTGAGGAGCTTTCTGTCCTTCTGACAATGCTGTGACCTCCTGATTTCTTAGCTTCCCTCCCCACCTGAACCCCTGAGGGCTTCATGGCCCTGACGTCACCAGCCTCTGCCTGGTACCCTTGGGTGTGGCCACAAATGAGCCTTCTGTGAGTCTCTGCAGCAGAAAGGCCCGCAAGGGCTCTGGATGCATCTTGTTGGGTCAGCTGCAAGTAGCAGAAAAGCCACACTAACAGAGGCTCCAAGGGGCTGGTGTGATAGCTTCTCACCCCCAAGGGACCCAGGCTCCTTCTGTCTTGTTAATCTGCCACCCACTCTGGCAGCTTCTGGTCCAGTGTGGCTGCTCTGACTCCAGCCATCGTGTCTGCATCCCAACCACCTGGAAGGAGATGCACAGACCCTCCTTTTAAAAGCACTTTCTAGAACTTGCACACTCCCCTCTTAGATCCCATTGGCCAGAGCTTAGTCACACGGTCCTACCTAGCTGCCAAGGAAGCTGGGAAATGTCATTTTAGTCCAGGTGGCTGTGTGCCCAGGAGTTTGGGCACTGGGGAGGAAGAAGGAAATGAACGTTGGGGACAATCGTAGCCTCTGTCATGGGGTCCATGGCCATGTCCCAGACAGAGCCACCCCTGGCCACCCCTCTATGCATAGCATCACCTTCTTGTCGACCCCCAGCTGCTGGGTATAAAAGAGTTCCACCCAGGCCTTGAGCTCACACTTTCCAGAACCTTCCAGTGGAAGTCAGCTAAGAAGGAATGTAAAGGCAAGGCCAAGGACAAGGTGGAGAGTCTCCTTAGTGGAGAGTGGCTGGGCTCTGTCTTTAGCAGGAAGTCTTGTCTCGTTAGTGGATCCCCTTCCTGATCTGCCCATAGCACTGGGGAGCTGGGAACTCAGCTCCACATCACGGGCGAATATGTGGGAGAGGACAGAAGCTAAGATGAAAGGTGACCTCCCTGGGAGAGTGAATAAAATGCAGGCTAAAACTAGGACTCTCCTGGCGTCCCCACGTGGATGTGAAATAGGGAGCCCAAAAGTGCAAGAAGGACTGCAGTCAGAAGTGGGTACAGGGACGTTGCTTGGTGCTCTGAGCTCCGGAAAGCAGGGTGGACCAGCAGGTCAAGCTACCAGATTTCAGCTCAGTGAAAGGAAGGCGTTTTTAGCTGCGAGAGCTGTCCTTTGGTGCACTGGGCTGCCCCCAGAGGGGATGAGATCCCCATAACTAGGGGTAAGCAAGCAGAGCTCAAACCACCACTAGACAGAGATGTGACTGCAACCCAGTCACCTTTCCTACCTCCTGTAGTCTGTTCACCAAGGACCCTCGGCCCTGATCCTCCCTCCGTCTGAGGGTCATCTAGAGGCTCCGTCCCTTCACAAGTCAGCCCTGGTCTGCAGGAGCCTTCTGTGCTCCTGGGCCTGGGCCAGGTTCACAGGAAGAATAAGGGAAGTTCAGCTCTATAGGAAATGAGTGTCTAGCCTTTTATAAGGCACTGTCTCCCAAGAAGTGGGCAAGAGACCTTGTCCCCATTCTAGGGATCGACGGTGTGAGATCAGCCATGTCCAGATTTCCTAGTGGCAGTGGGGTCAGATGAAGGAACTGGACAGCTGCCCAGGGCCCCACCCTTGGGGGTACTGTCTCCTTGCTGGGGAGGAGTCAGGATGGACAGTGGGCTGTCATTGCACTCTGTTGGGAGGGATCTGAGGGGCATTCATGGGGTGAGGCCCCCAGGTGCCTGCTGGAGGAACCATGGAACCCTTCCGTTCCTTTCACGACAGTTATTTATCAAGTGTCAACTCTGTGCTGGGGATACAGCAGAGAACAGAGCAGATACAGCTCTGGCCCCAGTGGATTCCATGTACGTACACAAATCGACAGAGAAAGGCCCACAGACTCCTTCAAAACTCCTAGGCCAGATATATTTCAGCCCGTGGTCCTCAGCGGGGGGGTATTTGGCAACATCTAGGGACACTTTTGGTTGTCACAGCTGGGGGAAAGCTCTTGGCATCTAAGAGACCAGGGACGCTTCTCAACATCCCTCAGCCTGCAGGACAGTCCCCCACCGCAAAGGGTTATCGAGCCCACGACGCCAGTAATGAATGCCCAGGTTTAGGAGCCCGGCTTGGGCGTTCAGGCTTTGCATTGTAGAAACGTGACGCGGTACAGGGACCATGTATTATGTAACGTCCCCAGCGGGGTGTGGAGTGACACTCCATAATCAAACGCATTAATATCTCTGCAGCAAAATGTATGAATATTCACGCTAAGAGGAATGAACTGAGGCTATAAATAGCCTCACATCAGTTCAGATCACGTTTTGCCACCAAATGAGTTATGAAGAAGGTTTTGGTTTGCAGAGCTTTATGGATTTTGGAATTGGATCGTGGGCCTGTACTATAATTTCGGGTAGTGAAAAATGCTGTAACAAAAACAAAGGAGAGTAGGAAAGCAGTCACACAGGGTTTTAGACCGAGTGGCTGGGAAGGAACCTCTGTGGAGGTGACATCTGAGCAGAGACCTTAGTGAAGGGAGCAAATGGGTCATGATACATCTGGAGAAAGCGATCCCAGCAGAGAGAAGAGCATGTGCAAAGGCCCTGGGGTGGGAGTGAGCTCGGAGTGTTTGAGGAACGGCCAGCTGGCCATTGCATCTCCAGTGGACATGCAAGGAAGAGACAAGTGGGTAACGAGGCTGCAGATGTGACTGGGGGCAGAGCAGCCCAGCCTGAAGCCCTTGTAAGGATGTGGGGGGTTTTGTACGTGAGGAAGGAGCCAGGAAGAGTGAGAACATGTGGTCATGCTCCCTACAGGGTGGAGAATAGGCTGCATGAGGGTGCAAGCAGATGGCCTCCAGGGACCAAGAGGGGACTGCTGGAACTCAGGGCCCCAGTTCACACACCCTGGGCTGGGACTCACACTTTGCAGGAAGGGGAGCAGGTCCCGCTGCTGACCCTCAGACAAGCTGGCAGACACAACCCGTAGATCCCTAACCCACCGCGAGCTGCCTGCCTGCAGGCCTTCACTCCAGTCAGCCCCCGCCTCGCCCCCCTGCCACCCCTCCGCCCGGCCACTCCTTACCCACACGCGTGCTGCGTCTGATGATGTCGACATGTCTAGCTCCCCAGGTGGGCTCCAGGCTGAGCCTGGGGTCCCTGGTCTCCCACAACCCAGGTAGAGCTTCTAAGGGGCGCTGGCGTGGAGTTCATAGCAGTAAGCCTTACAACATTTGCAAAGGCAGGGTGCTCAGGGCGGGTCCACGAGGCAGTGAGGCCTGGGGAGGAGGAGTCGAAGAGGAATGTCAGGAAGGGGCCCCCATTTCCAGCAGCGCCCTCTTCTGCCCAGGCATCTTTTGTGGTTGTCCCTCAGACATCTGGGCCCGGGCAGAGGGGCAGCTCCTGCCTGTAGCTGCATCTCAGGGCCAGGCCGCGGTGTCAGCAGCTTATCAAAGCTGAGCAGATGGCAGCCGTGGATTCGCTCTGAAGACAGAACTCCAGGAATTAGGGACATGCCCTTGGTTTAAATACCCGAGTCCCTCCCCTTTATCAGAAAAAGAGCCTGAGTGGAAGCCCACCCCATCTTGCATGCCCCAGGGCACTGCACAGCCTCCAGACTGGAGTTCTGCACCCGGGGACTTTCATAAAGTTCCTGGGCCGGTCTGCAGCTGCAGGGACTGTGGCCCCTGTGCCTAGCCCCAGCCCCAACTGCCCCTCCACTGTTGGCACCAAAGACCCCCTCCCTGCTCAGCTCTCTGTCCTGGGCTTGTCAGACAGAAGCACCTGAAAAGGAGAGAAGCCGCCCCTCCTGGCACTGTGTCCTGGCAAGGGGGGGCGGTCCCATTCCATCCTCACATCACCAGGAGCGGGTGTCATAGGTGTCAGACTGGGTGGGGACAGTCTCAGCCCCGCAGCTGCAGGCTGTGTGCCCCCGCAGAGACACAACAGAGAAGGCACGTGGGTGCAGCGGAGCCCAGTGCTGTGGCTGAGCCAGGGACCAGTGTTCTGATGCCCGGCTGCTTGGTGGGTGTAAATACAACAGCGACCTGGACGGGGCTCCCTGTTGTTGGGGAGAGGCTTGCATCACCCAAGAGGTGTTTGTTGACCCTGCGGCCCAGATACGTCAGGGCTGGGGCCTGTGATGTCCCTGAAATCCCCCACTTATAGCGCACTTCGTATACTGCCTGTACACACCTAGCTCTCTGAAGACCCACACACACCCACCACCAGCTCCCAGGCGCAGAGGGGCATTCGGACCAGGAAGTGCCCCTGTCCCCCGGCCACTCAGCCTGTCTGCATGCCGCCCACCCACCAGCCATTCCCAGGTCCAAGTGAGAGGGAAGAGGCACCCCGGCAGGAGCAGGGGAGAGGAGCCTTGGCAGGCCTGCTGCCCACCCCCTGGCAGGGGCGCTCAGAGCCCACAGCCGCGAGGCTGGACTGTCCACACCTGCCTGACTCCTGCAGGCACCCTGCTGTCCAGCAGAGGCCCAGGCAGGCCCTGGTCAGGAGGGTGCCCCCAGCGCCCCACCTCTGGGAGGGTGGATCTGTCCTCCCTAAAGCACCCTGCCCGAGGACCCATCTAAATCCAATCACTTGGAGCGCGGGGCACGTGTCTGCCTGCCGGGAGTGGGCTGCACACCCTCAACTCTAACCGCCCGTGATTTCAGAGCTGAATATCTTTCAGAGTTATTTAAGAGGTTCTTCTCTTTTTTCCCATTTTGATGATATGTTTCTAAATTATTCATTAAACTTATCAGGGTGAGTAATACCTCACAGCTTCCCCGTGTCAGACCTAATGTTACTTACTCGTCTGCCGCTCCGTGTTTACATGGTTGAGGGGGGAAGCTCCTTTTACCTCCATTTATCTGCACATTAAGTGCCTGGAGATGAGAACGGCAGACGGCTCCCAGACACCTGGGCTGCCGAGGCTCCGCTCACTGCCGCGGGAGCCTCTCCATGTCACATGCGCCACTGGCAGGGTCGCGTTCCCAGGCTGGCTGTGGCCTGGAGGCACCCCTGCCCTGGGGGAAGGTAGGGGCACAGAAACCCCCAGAGGGAGCAGAGCTGCAGTCAGGTTCAGATTTTAAATGTCGTTTTTTTTTTCCTGGAAGGAAAGTGCCACCGGGGAACATAAAAGGCACCAGCACATCCCTAGACCTCCTCCCCCAGCCCAGGGAGCTGCAGCTCCTGGGGAAGCACCTTCGGTCCCCCATTCATGCCTGTCTCTGGTGTTCGTTCACTCACGCATTCACTCATTCATTCATTCATTCATTCGTTCATTCACACACACACGCAATCACAGAGGGGTGGCAACTGTGCTGGGAGGGTGCTGAGCCAGCCGGTCCTCTCTGCCACGAGAAAGCCCAGGCCTGGGACAAGCCCCCGCTCAGCCTAGGGTCAGGAGGCCAAGCAGGAGGGACTGGCCTGGTGCCCAGCCCCCAGCCCAGCTGCCTCCCATACCCGGAGCTGGCACGATCCTGCTGGGGACCCGGCTCTGCTGGGCCCAGGGGCAGGGGGCTCTCTGCACCGCGGCTTGGGCTGAGGGCTTAGGCGGGGCCAAGGCGGAATGAAGTCTTTCTAAGCTTGACTCTCGTGGTGTCTGTGGTTAGGCTGTGCTCCTGGCTCTGCGTGGTTGTTTCATGTCACCCTCTCGGCTGCCTTCACCGCCTGCGTTGTACAGTTGAGGACAGTTTGAGGTTGGCCTGCCCAAGGTCACGTAGCGGAGCAAAGGGTGGGGGCGGGGTTTGGACTTTGAACCCCCAGGGAAATCTGAGCCTGGGCACTGGGTGCTGCCCCAGGGCAGGGCCAGCAGCCCCCAGGCAGAAGAGTCACCCAGCAGGAAGAGATGGGGCAATTTATCACGTCAGTAAACTTGCTTAAGGCGCACTCTGTCTCCCCATAATGAAATGGGGAGACGGTCCTCCCTCGTGTTACTGGGCGCCAGGGCAACCTGAATCAGGTGCTTATCATTTTCTGCCACTATCAGGGAAGACGGATCGTGCTTGGATAAGTGCAGCCTAAAATTGAAAACCAAGCAATTTACCTTCAATCGCTTCTCAGAATTTTGTGCAGCCAGAGACAGTTAAGGAGAAATAGACTCTCTTTCCATTTTAAGTGTTTCCCATTAACATTTGTTTCCTCCCTGAGACCGGGGTTGGCCGTGGGAGGGGTGTTGCTGGGCTAACATCTTGCTCCTGCCTGCGTGGGCCAAGGGGCTGCCTTCTTCCAGCCTCCGTCCTGAGGGCCACAGGGCGAAGGGCCTTGGATCCTGCCCCCTCCTCCAGGTACAGCTGCCCCTGCCCTTTCCTGCCTTGTGTCTGCAGTGGTGGAGACCTGGCCACACACTGGGGTGTAGCAGGGAGAAGGTGCCCCAACGGGGGCTCAGCACCCCAACTCTGCCAGGCAGGGCTCCCCGCATCCCTCTGTTCTCGTGGTGCTGACAGTGGGAGGCAGGCGAGGCCTCAGACGGACCCCCAAATCCCTTACTTCTCCTTTTATTCCAGGGGTAATAAGAGGGGCATTTCCTGAGATGTAAGCAGTTCTTGTAGATTTAACAGCCCCCTTCCTCCATCAGGGCGGCAAGATGAGCTGCTGTGACAGGGACACCCAGCCACCATCCTGGCGGGGTGGCTGCGGCCTGGCCCCTGTGTGTGCTCAGCAGGCTGTGCGTCGGGGGATCCCCTGTGCTTGGAGCCCCTGGCTCGGGATCCACGCAGAGCAGGCTCTGAAACAGGACCTGAGTTTGGACCCTTGTCCTGGAGGTCCCCACCCTGAACCCCGAGGTCCCCTCCGGCCTTTGCAGACTGTCGGGGCTCACGCACAGCAGGGCCATGGAGCCCGCTATGCCCTGTGGGTGTCCGGTCAGGTGCATCTTGATCCTCTTACATGGGAGCGATGGGTTAAGAGGAAGAGATATTCCAGGCACAAAGAGTAGCACATTCCGAACGGACAGCAGGGGCTGGGGCATAGGCTGAGGCAGCTCGCATGGACACTGGGACACCCCAACTCCTCCCCAGTCTAACCAGGCCAGTCTGGTTCTAGAGGACTAAGGGAAAGGCAGCCCAGGGACCCTGCAGCGGCCCCCTGAGCTGGCATTTCTGCACACAGGACTGTGACTCAGACACTCACAACTTGGAGGTGGCTCTTGAGGGCTGCGGTGGAGGTGCCCTCCCACCAACCACATCAGGGTGGGTGGCAGCTGACAGCCACACCAGCATCCTCTTGTCCTCATTGTCACCAAGTCGGGGCTAATTTTGAAGGACCCAGAGGAGGCCCAAAGCACGTCCCCAGTCACTTAGGTCCTGCTTTCAAAGTGGCCAGCACCTTTGCACATCCCTGGAGCGACTGGGCACAGAGTGTCAGGCTTTGGCAGCGTTGGGAAGGAGACCAAACAGGGGATCTTACGGTTCCAGATGTGGACTTTCTGAGCTTTTTATATACTTCCACTTTTGCATTTGCTCTTGTTACCACCACGCATGCTGTGCATGCGGAAAAGTGAGCGAGCCCCGGGCACGAAGAGCCGGATAAATAATTACAAAGCACATGAACACCGTTGGCGCCGTGAGCCGCGCCTCTTCCCTGTAATGGAGAGTAACCGGGACTGGGACCCTCGCCCCAAACTGAAGTATTTCTGGATGGCTCTGGGGCCATGCCCTCCCCTCACCGCTGATGCTCCCCTCCGTGGCCCCTGAGCGACAGGACTGGCCCAAAGATGGCCAGAGTCCACAGAGATTCCTTGTCATGACGGACCTTCAGAAAGGTCACTTGGGCAGAAACGGAGTCCCTGGGTTGGAAGGAAGCTCAGATCAATTAAAACAATTTACTTGGCGGCTAATGATTTCAGACCATTGCAATTTATTGGCAAGTAAGTGACCTGAAAAGCGCCGTCCTTGGGGGGCGCTGCACGGAGGGGATTTTAACAAGTTTCTAGGCGAATTAAGTCTGGAATTTGTTAAAAGACCGCTATTGTAAAACATTAAAGTTGGCCTTTCACATTGCTCCAAGGCCTCGAAGTTTCCAGAAACAGTTAAAACTCCCAATCAGTTCTTCATTGTTTCGGCAAATCAGATGGCCAGAAAGGGCTCCTGGGAACAGATGGGAGGCCCAGCCCCCGCTGGCCCGGCCGACGGGCAGAGGCTGCTGCAATCACTCCCCGGACACCGGCTGCTGGCGCGGAGGGCCTCCCGTCCCCCGGTCACCCGTCCTGCGTCTCTGCCTTTGGTGTGCCTCTCTCTTGCCCGTGGACCTGCGCTGGCGCCCATGCACATCCCTGGAGCTCGGGTCCATTGTACCCCCACTTTTCTGGGGGAACACGAGGAACATTCAGTGAGTGATGGACCTGGTGACAGCTCTAGACCTGAGTCATGGTTAGTGCCCCACTGAAATGGCCAACCCCCCCAGGGGACACGGGGCCATGGAGCAGCCTGGCCGTCCTGCAAGGTGCCCACCAGTGGGCTGCCCCCAGGGACTTTGGTTTAAGTCAGAAGCGTGCCTGTCTGTGTCTTTTACATGGGGCCCAGAGTGCCCTCCCTGAGGCCAGCCGGGCATCCGGGGCCTTCTCCTTGGGTAGTGAGGGTTCCCCAGGAGTTTCCCCCGACTCCAGACCCCTCAGTCTCTTGTCCATATTAACAGTAAGAGTGATGGTGCAGTCAATTGGGTAGCAGTTGGGCAGGATCAAGCACCTTGAACCCCAGGGAGGCCGTGAGGCCGGGGCTGCCGTGCCCGGGAGCAGACCTGCAGGAGCAGACCTGTGCCCAGAGGTTAAGGAGCTTGTCCAAGCACCTGCACAGTGGGGCTGGGCTGGCCTCCAGACCTGCGCTCCAGAACCCACTGTGCTGCCCGCGGTCCCTGCCTTTTACCGTCTTGCGCCTCCTGGATGCCCCTCCTGGATGCCACTGGGGCCAGTGCCTCAGAGGCCCTCGGCGAAGGCCTGCGTCCTGCTACTAGGTGAGAAGCGGCGGGCATCCAGCACACAGGTGATATGCAGGGGACAGCTCAGGCAGGCCCTCGCCCTCGTTTGTTCATTCGTCAGATGTGTTCATTGAGTCGCATTTGCCAAGCACAGTCCTAGCTCCAGGGACCTGAGGCCTGGGGTCCCTGCTCTCACAAGTGGAGGTCCTAGCGGGAAGAAGCAGAGGAAATAAGCAGATGAACAGGAACATGTGAGAAGCGTGTAAGGTCTGTGGTCTGACTGATCTGGGGTCAGGAAAGGACTCTCTGAGGAGGTGACAGAAGGACACAGAACATTCCAGGCAGAGGGACCTGCCGGTGCACAGGCCCCAAGACTGGGAGGAGAGAAAGGAAGTGGGGGCACAGGACAGGAGGCGGGGCAGCCAGCTGCCAGGAGTGACCTCCTGGGTCCTGGAGGAAGGACAGAGGGTTTCACCTGAAGTGCAGTGCGCCTTCGGGATGGTTTTAGCACAGTGGTGACAGGATCTGATTGACAGCTTTGGGGACAGTTTTAGCAGGGCAATGACAGGACCTGGTTGAGACGCTTTATTTAAAAGCCCCCTCTGTCTGGTAAGGGCAGAATGGGTGTTTGCAAGGAGGCACAAACAGAGGCAGACGGACCCGCTAGAGGCCCTGGTGGCCTCCAAGAGAGAGGACAGGGCTGAGCCCAGGCAGACGCTGTGTGGGGGAGAGGGAGATGGCAGTCTGGGGTCTCTTTTGAGGTGAGCTTGGCCCCATTCGCTAACAGTTTACACGTGAGGCTCATGTAAGGAGAGGAATCCGGGTGGCCGATGGATGAAGGGCCGGATCCCAGGTGCTGCTATGGCCATACTGTGATCAAGGTGCCGGCGGCACCCGGTAGACATGTCATCTCGGTCAGCACAGGCTGTTGTCACAGTTCCACAGACGCCAACAGCACAGACAGGTGTCTCTCTCAGTCCCGGAGGGTGGAAGTCCGAGCTCAAGGAGCCAGCAGATGCGGTTCCTGGTGAGGGCCTACGTCCTGGTCCCTGGACGGCCCGTCCTGGCTGATGGAGAGAAGAGCTCTGGCCTCCCTCTCCTCCGACTTATAGGGACACTAATCCCATGCTGGGGCCCCACCCTCATGACCTCATCTGACCCTGATCCCCAGCCAAAAGCCTCTCCCCCAAGTACCATCACATGGTGGGGCTAGGGCTTCAACACATGTATTTAAGGGGTTCCTATTTGGTCTGTAGGACAGCAGTGGATGCTGTAGGCTTGCAATTGGGTGGAGAAGTCAGGACCTGAGTCAGGAATTAGAGTCACGATTCCAGCTGTGTAGGATCACCCACGAAGAAAAGACGGGCCAAAGACTAAACCCCGAGACACCCAACGTGTAGACGTCACGAGAGGAGGAGCAAGAGCGAACGGACTGGTGTGGGTCCCCTAAACCCAGAAGGGGGAGTCTCTCAGGAAGGAGGCCCGGAGGTCCAGGGCCGATCTCTGAACGAGGACGCCTGTCCACGAGGCTCCGACACTGAGCAAAATGAGCACCTGTGTTTCAGTTCAGATGGATCAGTTTTTAGATTCTTTGAAGCAAGTTGGCAAACCCTTGTCGAGCCAACACAGACTACATTTTAGTATTAATTTCCATAGTATTTTTGGTAGCTGCAGAGACACCCAGGCGAGGCAGAGAACCTTTTAATAGAGCACTGACAGGCAGTTTTTAAAAATACCTTTTGGAAAGCTATTTAAATTCTCCCGTCTGTAGCTAAATTAGTGTATAAACTGAGCGCCGTAACTTGGCTCTTCTTTAAACAAAGAAGGTGGGAAGCTGCTTCCTCCGGAGGCTCTGCTGGAAGCGGAGGCTGGTCCCCGCTCTGCGCCCCGGAGCCCGGAAGTTTCCAGGGATGCCCCGTGCAGGCAGGCGCGGCTCAAACACTTGACACTGTTCAGTCATTTAGTCTGCGTGGCAGTCCCATGAGGGAAAGCAGTAGTGTGAGTTCCCCCATTTTAGAGAGGAGGAAATGGAGGCCCGGACTAACAAGAAGCTAAGTAGGTTTAGCCTCAGAGAGATGGGGAAATGGAGGCACTTGCACAAGGCGACAGAGCTCCGGGGGACCAAGTGGGGCCCTAACCTGTTGCATCTGAAAGACCACGCTTGTAATCCCCCTGGAAGCTTCCCCCTGGGAGCTTCCCCCTGGCCTCGGCCTCCCAGGTACCTGGCACCTCCCTGGGCCGGGCCAGGGTGGGGTCTGGGTTGCACCCCACCACAGGAACGTGGCCGTAGGGCTGCGCAGAGGGGCCTGGGCCTCCCGTGAGCACCGCCATGCCTGTTAAAGCGCGCGGCTTCCCCAGGCTAACGAGTCCCCCAGAGCAGGTGCTTGGGGTGCTCCCAGGGTGATTCTGACACTCAGTAAAGTGTGGTTTCGGATCCACAGAACCTGGGGAGGTGTCGGTGCAGTGACACCCCACCCCCACAGCTGAGGGGATAGAGGCCCAGAGAGGGGAAGGTCCCAGCCCAGGGTCCCGCAGAATCCGGGCCCCGAACTCCCAGGCAGAGCCTTTTCCTCACAGACAACCCCTCCCTGGCCCAGCCCGGCTTCCAGTCAGCCACCCAGCGAGGCAAAAAAGGTGTCCTTTTCAGGGCAAAAGACAGGAGGTCAGTGCAAAGGCCTGGCCACCCTTTAGTGCTGACCTCCCCCCCACTGGCTTCCCGGGGTTCACGCCCCAGCAGCAGCAAGCTGGTCAGGCCCCCTTTCTTCCCTCTATCCTTGGAAATGAGCCAAAGTCCATGGGAGGCCATCACAATAAGTGACAAGGCCTGGGGGCCTACAGATGGGGACCAAGTGGACAGAGCTGAGCAGCTAGTGCAGGTGGGGCTGACAACGCCAGGAGCCACCTGGGCAGGGAAGCAGGGGGTCTCACTGCACCAGTGGAGGCTGGTGGCCCGTTGGCCCCACCCACTGCAGTCAGAGATGGGGCCTGGCGCGGCACGGAGGGGCTGGCCGCCCCATGTCAGCCATACTGCGCGGCCAGAGCCTGGGGGTGAATGGCGGACATTTGCAGGGGGCGCCGTCATGCAGCGCTGGCTCAATCCTGGAAAGCAGGGGTCTCCTCCTGGGAGACGTGGTTGAGCTGGACCCCATGAC
Source organism: Mormoops blainvillei (assembly GCA_004026545.1). Lineage (NCBI taxonomy): Eukaryota > Metazoa > Chordata > Mammalia > Chiroptera > Mormoopidae > Mormoops > Mormoops blainvillei. Next base: position 69,823 of record PVJD01007226.1, on the reverse strand, counting down.
CCAGAGTTTGCCCAGCATCCCCTCAGTCCCTGTGCCTGCTCACCCCTGAGGGTGTCATGTGCTGGCCACCCACCCGCCTCCTCATCCACTGGACTCATGCCCACTTCCACTTACAGCTCAGTGCCGTTGCCCGCCCTCCCCCGGGGCCACGCACAACCCAAGCCACACAGGCTGCCAAGAGCCCCCTCCGCCGATGAGCTGTAGGGGCCAGGGTCACCCCCTCCCTGGGACGGTTGACCCCTGCTTTCATTTTCCTCCGTGGCGGAATCGGCCGTCAGCTGCCGGGGACAGCCAGATCCGTCAAGCCCCACGCCACTCTCTTTCATAGGTTCTCCTGGCTTTATTGCCTCCCTCTGAGCAGTGAGGGGCAGCCAGCGGCTGGAGAATCATTCAAGTTGACACGGCTTTTTAGATTTCATTTCCCCCCTGCCCGCCCCCGCCCTCGTCTCTATCTGCATGACAGAGCCGCAAGGTAACAGCTCTCAGCGACTTCCAGCCCGAAGAGAACTCAGGCCCTGAGGACAGGGAGGCCTGGCCAGGTCCTCAGAATGGGTCTCTCCACCTTAAATCCCCTTTAGCCCCAGGCGTCCCTCTTTGCCGGCATCTTCTCCCTCTTCGTTGCCCCCAGAGACACAGGACACCCAGGCTTCCCAGGAAGAGCGCCAGCGCCAGAGCCCAGCACACAGGCCGGGGCCTCCAACGACGCTGAGTTCAAATTTGGCCCCACCAGCTACCAGCTGCACTTGACCTTGAGCAATTCGCTGATCTCCCTGAGCGTCCCTACCCTCTGCTTCTGACGGGAGTGACGATGGCACCTGCCTCCTGCGGCAGGTGTGAGGGGATGAGCTGGGGCAGGTGACAGTTTAAGTCAGAGCCTGGTACAGAATGAGTGCTCGATGCGTAGCAGGAAGCACTGTGATTTTCTCTTTTTATTGACTGGTTGATTGATGGCTGACTCTTGCCCACGACCTGCCCGGAAAGGAAGAGAGAGCCCGGCCTGGGCTAGGCAGCCTCTGAGGGTCTGATGGGGTCAGTGGAGCAGAGCATGGGTTACCTGGGTGGGGATGATATTAGTCAGGATTCTGTAGAGAAACAGAGCCAATAGGATGTGTGTATCTCTATATGTCCAGACCTATATCCAGACCTGTATCCATATCTATGCTCTATCTGCATCTGTATCTGTATCTGTATCTGTATCTGTATCTGTATTTATAGAGAGAGATTAATTGACCACTTAAGGGACATTCTGCAGAGCAGACAGGCAGGCTGGGGACAACAGGGAAGTCGTAATGTTGCAGTCTTGGGTCTGCAGGCAGAATTCCGTCTTTACTCGATTCCTCCTGTTCTCTTCCTTGGGGCACCTCCATCGTGATCTCTTACGGCCTCCCAACCGATTGGATGAGGCTCATCCGCACCTACCCCAAGTCTACTGATTTAAGCGTTGATCTCATCTAAAAAATCCCTTCACCGCCACATCGAGGCTGGTATTTCACAAAATATCTGGGTGCTGTGACTTAGCCAAATTGACATGTGAACTCAACCATCACAGGGAAGAGTAACCAGGTGTCCTTGGCCTTCCTCTGCCAACACTATGGTCCGTTAGGCGTGTGGCCCCACCCTGCCAGGTCTTCTCTCTCTCAGCCCTGACCTGCGGGGTAGCTTGTCGGAGGGCTTCAGCAAAGCACAGACCCCACATCACAGCCCGCTGCCCTCTGTGTCATAGGACCCAGGCCAGGCCCTGAGCAGAGAATAAGAAGGTTGCCCTGTTGGTCCAGGAGGAGAGTGGCCAGGTGTCACTGGAGCATAGGACAGGCCCCCAGCCCAGGTCCTGAAGCAAGATCCCACCGAGCCAGGCTCAGCTGACAGAGGCCTCTGTGGGGCCCTCTCGGGAGGCAGCACAAAGGATGCCAGAGGTCAAAGGCCACCACCACCTCTACAGAGGAGTGGTAGGGAAGAGCCTGAGACCCAGCAGCTGCCGCCCAGGCTAGGACACCAGCCAGGAAATGGCCCCTTGAGGATGGAACTCGGACTCTAGCAATGCACAATTCTCCCATGACAGAGACTCAGTTCCCTTGCTCCGGTGTTTTCTTGAAGCTCAGCGTGATGAACAGTGGCCTGTATCTATCGCTAATAAATAACCAGAAACTGGCTGTATCTGCTTTCATTTGGTTTTCTTGAGCAGTTACCACCAGTACGCCTTACACTCAGAGGCTGAGATCTTAAGTAACCAAAAGAACTTCCCAACTGAGCCCGCCAGGGACTCGTGTAAATATTCTTCAGTGCATCGAAGAACAACCAGACATGATCTGTGAAGGAGCTCGGGAGAGAGTGTTTCACGTTAGAGGCACATTCTTTCCTCTCCTGAGGGTGGGATGACAGCTCCCACGACTTGCCTCAAGCCCCGGGGGGAGACTGGCCTGCCAGCCACTCTGAGCTGGGGACCACAGCCCGGCCTCGGGCCAGGCCTGCCCACACCAGCGCAAGAGGACCCTGTCCAGAGCAGACCACCCCCCCGCACAACCCTAGGCACCGAGCTCGAGAAGAGCAGCGCCCAGGCCAGGAGCCCGGCAGGCCAGGCCGATGAGGGTGACAAGGGAAGTGCTCAGGGTGACTGGGAGGAGAAGCTGGGAGTGTTCCGGGGCAGAAACCTGAGGTGTGGCTCTCGTTCCTCTCGTCGAACACTCAGGCTACAGTGCGACTCTGCCTGCGTCTGCCTCGGCGCCAGCAGAGTGAGCACCTTGAGGCAGAGGCCACCCCTTTCGGTACGTGCCCTGGCACCGGCGTGTAACAGGCCCTGGATACACGTTCAGTGGAAGGAGGGGTGGATGGATGGGTGCGTGGGTGGATAAGTAGATGGGTGGATGGGTGGATCGATGGATGAATCAATAGATGGATGGATGGATGACATAAATCTATCTTCCAATATTTAAAGGACTAACACATTCTGAAGCGTAGAAGCCTATTCTCTGTGGACCCCGAAGAGAAAGTCATGGTGGATTTCAAGGGTAGCAGATTTGGCCTCAGGTCAAGAAAGAACTTTGTCGAGACTCAGACTGCTTTCGGTGGGATAGATGGTGTGCAGGGAGCAAGCCCCTGTCCCTGGAAGCGCTCAAGGACGGGGGAGCCTGTCGGACGCAGTATGAAGTGTCCCTGTGCTGGCAGGAGGCGGGACTGCGCGGCCCCGGAGGCCCTTGCCAGCTCTGAGCCGCGTGATTCCTCTTGAGCCCGTGTCCTCCACTGGGTGAGGCCTAGGCCTCTGCTTGGCCCCGCGCACAGCCTTCGCTGCTGCTGCCACCCTGTGGCAAGGGCACTCTGTCCTGGCTGCGGCCCTGGTGCGCCGGTCCCACTGCTCTTGCGCCAGCAGCGCCTCGCATGTTGCACCTGGTGTCCCCTCAGCATGCCGGCTGGAAGGTGATTGGCAGAGAGAACAGAAAACACGTGACAGTAGGCAGCCCTGGTCGTGGCAGAGGCAAGGGGTATGGTAGGCAGAGGGGCAGCGGGAGGGGCTGCCGGAAAAGCCCCTGCGGGGATGGGGTGGGCAGAGCCAGGCAGCGCTGCACGGGCTTAGCTCCTGGGGCCTTCCCAGAACAGGGCCCTCCTCCTGGGACAGGGACGCGTCTTCGGCAGCCCCTTCCCCTCGTTAGAGCAAGGGCCTGAAGGGTCAGGAGAGGGCCTGAGACAGACACTGGGGCTCACGGCTGGGTGGCAGGAGGGCCTGTCCCTGGGAGGCAGGAAAGGGGGCACCCGCCTGCCCAGCAGGGCACGTTCGGCTGGTGTCATCCCTTCAACGTCTCTTTCTCTTTAGAAAATCTAATTGTTTGTGGCTCCCACTCTAGCCCTCAATTTGATCAGAGCTCAAGGGTGCGGCCAAGGTTCACCTTGTTCTGCTTAAATAATGCAGGTAGCGAGGCTATTGACAACCTGTCATTTGCTGGAAAGTGGCTTCGATGCAGCCAGCGGCCTGGGAGGGACCCCAGACCCTCAGCAGGCACGGGCCCCGCCAGGTGGGCAGGAGGGCTCCAGGAAGAGGCCAGACCCTTGGCCTGGCCCAAGGCGGACGGGGGGGAGCTGGAGGCCTCTGGGGCTTGGCCCGAAGGACGTCCTGTTGGGGAGCTCTAAGAGAAAGCAAGGGCGAGGGCCGTCTGACCGAGAAGCCTGCGTTCTGCCGAGGAGGCGCGCGGGGCAGTAGGCCCCGGGGCTGAGTCACCCTGTCGGAGGGCGTCCACGCCCACCCCCGCCCTGCTGCCCACACCCCACTGAAGAGAGTTTGTCATGAGTCTGCAGCTCTTCCTGAGCCCGGGTTGAATTATTTTTAATGTTTAAAAATTCCCAGCAGCGTGGCAGGTGCCCTGCTGCTGGGTCACCCCATCGGCTGTTCTGTCATCAGACATCATGTTTACCCGTCAGACACTGTTTTCCTGACACTCAACACTCAAAATAATGATCTCGTTGGAGCACCTTCATGAATGATTCATGAGGCTCCGCTCAACTTGGGGTGTTAACAGCAAATCAAAGCCCCTTGGCACTGGAGCTAGAGCTGGGCGGCAGGAGGGGTGCCCTGGCCTCCCAGCCCCTCAGGGGTGCTCAGGGCCCAGGACCCCCGCAGGGCTCCCCGCCCCCAGCCCTAGCCAGCCCTGCAGGAGGGAGTCGGCTGCCGGCCAGGCCACAGTGCAAACAGGGAGGAGAGCCGGGTACTGGGAGCGGGGCTTGGCATTCAGCCACTGCCACCCTGTGACCCAGCGCCCTTGCTCAGAAGTAGAGAGCTCAAGCCCAAGCCCCCGCTGGATTTTCACCACCAACAGGCTGTGTGACCTTGAGCAGGTCACTTGGCTTTTCCTAGCCGAGCTTCCCTTTGCTGTCTATGAAGCCAGGCGGGGCTGGCTCTCTTGCAGGGAGGCAGGGAGCGCAGTGAGCCCTGGGGGTGCAGTTCCTGGCACGTGGGAACAGGAGCCTCCTCCTCACCCCCAGTGCGGCACAGCTCCCTGCTCGTCTGCCTGGGAGCAAGTTATAGGAGGGAGCAGGGCAGCCTCGGCCGAGTGAGCAGGCTCTGGGGAGCGTTTCTTAACAAAAGCACAGCCCACCGAGGGGTGGTGCTTGCACGCTCACACAGAGACGGGCACCCATGCACACACACGCACGCCGTCGCACACAGAGCAGTGACAGACATACGCAAGGACGTCTCAAAAACCCACATAGCTTAGTCGGTGCAGAGAGACCTTGAAGTCAGAGCTCCAGGGGAGACATGGCTTCTCCAGATCCTTCTCTCTCCCTGGCCTGGCCCATCCCTGTCCCTTCCTCACCACTGGCTCGCTGCAGGCAGGGCAGGGTCTTCCGTGATCACTCCCATGGCCTGGTCACGTGCACACAGTGCTGGGCACAGAGTTTACGCACAGCAAATATAGATCGGATGAGAGGGATTCGTGGACATGTCCTGAGTCCTAGGGACACAACGGGGAACAAGCTGGAGTCGGCACAAGCAGCCATGAGCTCCCACCCAGCCCTCGTTTCTCCTGTGGATTCAGGCAGGAGCCAAGAGGGGACACCCCAGCGCCTCAGACAGTGTGTTGTTCAAAGGGATGTGATACATCCCCTCCCAGAGAGCCTGCAGCGGGGCAGGGGGTTCATACAGGGCCCTGACCCCAAGGAGGGCAGGCACCTAGAACTACAGACCCTGTGCGGACCAGACCTGGCATCTCTCTCCCCCCTGGAGGGGTGCAACCCATTGGGAAGCCTACAGTTTTCATTTTCTCCCTAAATGATCTGCATACAGGATGCCACAGAGGTAACCCCAGTCGCAGCGCTGACCCAGGTCCCCAGGGGAGGGGAAGGCTCCCCGAACCCAGGGGCCTGAGCCTGACCACGGTGCGTGTGAGTGACCAGGAGGCTGGCTGTGCCTGACATTTGGAACGTGACAGGTGGCCTGGGGCAGCCAGACTTCGGATGGGCCCAGTTCGCTAACGAGAGTGTGACGAGCTGCATGTAGCTGAAGGCTCGTTCCCAGCCTAACCTGTCAGGCGCCCTTTCCTGGCTGCTCTCCTGAGCCTGGGCCGCGATAGGGCTGCTGCCGCCTCTGGCTCCCCCTCCCCGCAACGCTCCCCAGCAGCCTGCCGTGACAGGGCCACATGGAGGGCCTCCCTGCCCTGTGCCCTGCCAAGCCTGCCTGGGCCTCTGACGGTGCCGCCCCTGCTGCCCAGAGCTCACTGCAGGCCCGCGGAGGGCTGCCTGCCTTGCGCGGCCCCACTGACATTTAGGGAGGGTCTGGACTCAGGAAAGCCAGCATGGGGAGGGCTGGGGCCGCCGCTGGCGACCTGCGGGCACACCTGCCCTTTGTAGGGTAAGAAGGCATCTCAGACGAAAGGCTCAGGGACTTGGAAGGCAGTGGAAGCGATTCTGGGGCCTACAAAAGCCAAGCGCCACAGTCTGGCACCGCGTCCTCTGGGGTCCTGCTCACCAGGAACCGCCACCCCTGGGCTGCTCGTGTCCACGCAAACGGCCTGTGTTCTTCGTTAATCCGTCCGCGTATGCTCGTCTGGCCTCCCTCTGCGAGTGTGTGTTTCCTGAAGACTCGGGCCTGCTTAGGTATCTTTACATCCGTCCCCCACCCACAGCATCAGCAAGTACCCGACCAGACCCATGACCCACAAGTTAGTGGACCCAGGAGAGGGGGAGCGTGAAGACATCGGGCTGTTGTGTCCAATCCATGGGTGACTGGGGCTGGCTGTGTGACTGTGGTGTCTGGCCACATGGTCAGCTCTTCATTCCCCTTAGAATAAGAATGCAGGGCAAGTCCACGGAGTCCTAGCTGAGACCCTGCTGGTGTCCTGCCATGCATCTGCGCATTGATTCAAGAGCCACTGCCTGCCTGGGGCCGTGCTGGGATGCAGAGGGAGGGAGGGAGGGGGTTCTGGGCAGCAGGTGCAGGCTGGTCCCGAAGTACACAGGCAGGGCCCAGCCCAGCGCAGCCAGGGACGGTCCCTGGGGGCAGCAAAGCCAGAGCAGAGGTTTGGTCAGAAGCAGCAGCTTTTCCCTTCTGGACCCTCAGAAGCGTATATGACATGGTCCTTTGCCCACAAGGAGGTGGTGACAAACTGGGGACAAGTTAAATAGAACAAGATTTAAGTTCCATTGCCAGGCAGGGAATGGGAGCTCCGCACAGAATGTGTGTGATCGAGGGCCAGATGAATCACACCCGCGTCACAGGCCCCCACTCAGAGGTGTAGGTGGCCGGGCCAGCAGGACTCCTGGGGTGGGCAGGCAGAGAGGGGACTTCAGCGGAAGAAGTGACTATGTGAGCAAAGCCCAAGGCTGGTTCAGGCCACGTCCAGGGACAGTTTGACCGGAGTGGTCGAGCTGGGGTCAGACCTGTGTGAGGAGCCCCTCCCGAGCCCTGGGACCCCTCCAGAGGGTCTTGGGGACCCAACCCATGTCCCCTGGCACTCTCCCTGTCCACAGCTCTGACGTGGCAGCCTGAGTCATCTATTTCCACCCATCTCCTGCTCACACCAGACCCCAGAGACAAACAGGGAGACATAAAAAGGATAAAAGATGAAGATTCATTGAAGCCAGAACTGACTCTATTCTGGAAAATTGAAATATTTTATATGTAATGACAATCGAATCGCAGCGCGACCTTCCCAGAATAACTTCCCAGATGTATGACAGCCACAACAGCCGCCCCCTGGGCGCCGACATGCGGAAGGCTCCCCAAAAGCCACCACTTTAAAAAATGCCTCTCATGTTATTAACATTCCTCCCTTGGAGATGTTTATGGCTCATCACTGTTATCAACAGTAACAAATTTCAAGAACCCATAAATGACACTGCCCCAGACAGAGCCAAGAACAATCCACCGTCAGCCGGCCCGGCCCCCGCTAGACCATGAACATCAACCCGGATTTATCTGATGGGCTGCAGCGCTACCCCCGAGTCTCGCATCCTCCCCACTCACCTTGAACGCTGAGAGCCCTGGGCCCAGCTGCATCCGCTTTGTCTTGGCCATCGGGAGCCACGACTGTGCTGAGGAGAGGCTGCAGGGGCCTTTCCTTCAGGATCAGGGCTCTGAGCCAGGGCAGGTGTTACATTTCCTGACTGCTGCCATCTTTCCGCCGCAGAGCCCCACTCTGCGCACCCGGACCCTCGTCCTCACTCCTCCACTTGCTCACCCACTCGCTCATTCGCTCGTCCGCGCAGCAACAGGCCTGCCGGAGCGATTACACTGGTGCACGAATGACAGAGCCGCACACAGGACGTGGCCTAGTGGTTTCCCATTCAAACGGTGTGAGCAGTGCCAGACAGACGGGCAGCCAGGACCTGGAAGGTCAGAGCCCGGTATGCTCCGGCTCCTGCTGTAGGGTCAACCCTGGGAGACAAAGAGGCTGGCCAGTCCCAGGAAGGGCCAAGCAGGCCTCGCGCCCACCAAGCCCTCCCCATGGCCGACGCTAAAAACTGGCCTCAGACAGACAGGAGTGATGGCACGGTGACGGGCTCATGCTCTGGAACCGGCTACTCACATGTGGATACAGCCAGAACACTGACCGGCTGTAATCTCCCCAACATCGTTTACCCGCTGCGCGATGGGGCTAAAAACGTTCTCCAGATTGTTGAGAAGGGCAGGTGGAGCACTGCATGGTGGGATATATAGTACGCCTCTTGACATGAAATAAATGATCAGTAGATGGAAGCTGTTGCTAATTTCAGAGATTTGCCCCTTTCGCTTTGGGCTTCAGTTCTCCCAGAAAGGCAAAAGTCTCCGTGAGGGACTCACAGGACGCCTCAGCTTCAAGAAGCTGTGTTTGATGGGGAAGAGGTGAACGGTCATTTTGGGGGCGTGGGACGCCCAGGGGAGGAGGCAGCCTGCTCCAAGGGGATGGCGGTACTGCTGTCTGGCCTTGACTAGCCCTGCCCACCTTGGCCACCACGGCCTGACCTTGAGCCAGTCACACACCCTCTGCCTCAGTTTATCCACTTGCCAGGCAGACCTCCCCGGGTTTATCCCTCATATCCAGTACCCACAATAGCTGCTTGTGGGCCATTTTTGAGCAGGATTGCTATGAAAATCTAATGAGATCATGAATGTGAGAGGGGTTTGAAAACACCTGGTGTTTCGTACATGTGAGATATTATCATTCCCGTTTACCACCCCTTTAAAAGGATGTTTTCCCTCAATTCAGCCAAATTTAACTCGGATGATGAAGAACCAAGCCCAGGCATCCCCGCTATAATTTTCCTGCTTCCTTGTGCCTCTGAATGTTATTAAAGCACAAAGGCTCCCATCGCCGAGAGAAACCGAAACAGCGGCACGTAGAGGCATGGCTGCGCCAGCGGAATTCAAAGAGAGATTTCAAGCGGGGCGTTCTGTTGCCATAAACCTCGAGAGCCCTCGGATGTCAGCAGAACTTTGAAATTAAAATCGCTCCTTTTCCCCTACATCTCTCTGTTCCTGAGCCTGTGTCTTGAGGTGGGGGAAAGTTAGACATCACTTGGGGTTTACTTGATAGTGTTAGACACGTTAAGAGAGGAGGCAGGGAGGTCTTGCAAAGCAACCCAGGCCACAGCCCAGGCCACGTGTGTGAAAGAGACGGCTGCTGGGAGCGCTGTCCACAGTGCTGAAAAGACAAGCCAGGCCCCAGCTGTGACTGGAGGGCTTTTGGGACAGGTCTTTCTCTAGTGACACATTCCTAATGCTCTCTAGGATCCTGCAGGAAGGGAGGGGGCGCTGGGGAAGCCCAGTCCCCTGAGCTTGTGGGGGTGGTGCACTAGCAGGCCGGGAAGCGCAAAGGGGAGGGGAGACGCCCCTCCCCCGCCGCCCAGTGACAGCTGCAGTGGAAATGAGAAGAGAGAGGTGAGAGCAGAAGCTGGAGGAGCTAGAAAATAAAGTAATAAAATAGATATACCCGGTGACAACAGGGAGACAAATGGAGCAAGTTATGCGAAGGGCTCGTTTTTGTGCAAATATTTGGGGCTCTATAAAAGAAGGCTGTTTGTTACAAATCTGTCTCCAGAAGAAATCTCACCATCCCGCAGGTGTCACCCACAGTGAAGGCGTCCTTCTAAGACATGGTGGGTTGAGCTCTCGGGGTGGAGCATGCTCACAGCTGCTTTTTCTGTTCTATAAATAGCCCCTCCCCCAGGGAAGGGTGGCTATCGGGAGCCAAGAAGGGGAGACAGGCCTGAGGCTGAGGCCTCCCCAGGCTGGGTTATGGGCTGCTCTCATGGCCTTGACCTCCCTCATCAGCCAAGAGGCAGCAGGGGCTGTGCTGTGACCTGGAATCCAGGCAACCGAGGTACATGGGCCTGAAAGGCCTGTCCTTGGCAGAGGAGCCCTCAGTCTGTCTTTCACTCTCGAGGAGGTGCATCTGCTGAGCCCCTCCCCTCCTCCAGCGGGGGAGAAGCGACAAGGCTCAAACGCAGAACTGCAGAGGGCCCGGCTCCTCTCTGGGGAGGAGACTCCGCGAGCTTATCATCCCCTCTCTGCGGACTTTTGAAAGTGCAGATGTAAGTCTTCCTCCAGTGGCTGAAGACAGCCCTTCCTGGTGCTGAGGGAAGGATGGGAAGAGCGCAAGCACTTGGGGAAATTTCCAGAAGTACCTGAGTCCTCTCTCCCCATTCTTGGACCAACATATCAGCAGAGCAAATAAGACCTCAAGGCTGACCAGCACTCCTATCGTGGAGTGACACCTTTCCCTGCAAATGTGACACTGCGACACCCAGGAGAGGCCACGGGAAGTTGGGTCCACAGTGAAGACGTCAGTTGGTGCGCACACGCGCGCACACACAAGGTGTCAGGCCCTGTCTCCAGAGGACCAGGACTCGTTCCTCAGAGAATTTTCCTCGGGTCCAGGTCTAACAACTGCGGGGTCCAGAGTCCCGGCCATTCCCACGTCCCGCGTCCCCTGTCCCGCGTCCTGCGTTGGAACCACACGATCAGAGCACTGACACTGCTCCGGCCTCTGGTGCTGGCACCTCCAGCGTGAAACTGTGACCAGAGCAGCTGTCCTAGCATCTCTGAGCCCGTTTCCTCTGCTCCAAAGTGAGGCTGATTATAACAATAGTGGCTGTAAGGCCCCGAGGAAGACTCAGTGCAGGCGCTACAGGCCTGCAGCCAAGGGCCGGGCATGGATAGGCCCTTGTTCACATCGACAGAGCGAGACCTGAGCCGTGTGCCCTGCACAGGGCCGGTGGCCGAGAACTGGGCAGGTGGACTCGACCCGGTTCCCCATGCAGCCAGCCTTGCTCACCCCTGCCACCATCCCATCGTTGCACATTGCTGACTCTGCAGGCCCTGGTCACATCAGACTGCTCAGTCAACCCCTCATCTGTCAGCCTCACGTGGGCCCTGTGGATGGGGCCTCTCCCATCTCCACACCCCAGGAGCCGGCATGCAGCAACTCAAGAACACGTCCACCGAGTCACTAGGGGAAAGATAGCCCCTCAGCCCAAATGGCTTCTGGAGCCAGAATCCGGCCTGAGCAGATGCCTACAGAGAGGAGCATTTTCTAGGAGGGGGCAGCCTTCCCCTCCCAGGCCCTTGGCCCCCGTCACGTTGCTCGCAACTCCGCATCTTCAGAAGGGGCATCCCGCTTTCTCCCTGGCCGGGGGCCCAGCCCTGAGGACTGACGTGTACAGTTTATGTCTCCCTCATTTCCTAGGCTTCCGTTGGAAATGTAGCTTCTCGTGGTTGATCCCAGTCGGTTCCGATGATATTTTACAGCGCCTTCCTAATTTACTGCCTTTTTACGACTATAGTAAAAGGCCACACGTCAGGGGATGCCATCAAACAGGAAGACGCGTCGCCTCTCCTTGTCAGCTCAAGTTGAGCATTGTAATTTACAGGGAAACCTTGTGGCTTAGGGTGTTTACCTCCCACGGAACCAGTTTCTTCTCCCATTATGAGAATGAGATCATTAAAATTCCTTTGGTATTGAATTAGGTTCTCTCAGCCCAATGCAAATGCCATTGGGAAAGCTATTGTGTTACTTGGATTTCAACATAGAGCCCTCCGTTTCTTCCAGAAAGGTTTTTTGCTTCCCCTCTTCCCCTGATCCTGGATTAGACATCAGGAAGAGAAATATTTGATTAGGAAATTCACATCATCTCAAACCAAGGCAGGTAGTAGCTGCAGGTTTTAAGGAGGTGGCAGCCACCAAGGGGCAGCTCGATACAGAATCTGTGACATCGCGACGAGGAAGGTCCCAAGGACAGCAGACAGGGGGAGTCTGCTCAGGGGCTCAGCATGTCACCGGGGACCCAGGCTCTGTCCTAATCCTCCCTCAGCCCTCTTTCATGGCGGTTCCGTGCGCCTGCTGGAAGCACAGTGGCAGCAGCGGTCCAGGCTCAATCTACGCATAGCTGCATGGTGGGGAAGGAGAGGTGAGAGGTCCTCCACACCTGCTGGTGAGAAACGCTCCCCAGGCAACCCTCACACTTCTCCTGCGCCCTCAACCAGCACTGGGGCACATGCCCATTCCTGAGTAACCCCCAAGGGCATGGGAGCACCTGTCCAGCCTGCCCCCACGCACAGTCTCCGTCCCCTGCCGCCCCCAGGCTCACGGTTCTGTGGGAGGAAGGGTTCTGGATGGGGAAGAAGTGTGGCATACACGGCCCAGCAGCATCCATCATAAAACCATGAAACACTCTTATTAAAGGTTGAACACAAAGGAATATATGAGCAAGAAACCAGAAGTAACAATAAAGCGCACCCCAGGATAGACCAAAACTAGACCCAGCACTGTTAAGCTCCCTGTAAGGACAGTCTAACTCTTCCCTCATCCCTTTTGGGGTCTTGAAAGTTGAACAGCATGGCGTCTGGAGAGTCCGTGGAACCTGGGGACACTGTGGAGCCTAGTGGGTCTCAGCCAGGACTGCTTTTGCTCCCTAGGGGACATTTGGCAATGTCTGGAGACACTTTCAGTTGTCACCATGCTGAGAAGCTAAAGGCATTTAGTATTTGAGGCCAGGGATGCTTCTAGATATTCCACAATGCCCAGGACAGCTCTCCAGGACAAAGGGCCAGCCGCAGTGCAGCCGAGGTGGGGCAGTTGGTGGGACACTGGGAACCTGTCAGGGGCGTGAAGCCCGGAAGATGGCTCGCAGGCTTTCGGCAGCATTAGCTTTTCTTTGGGTCCAGATGGGACCTTTTCCCTCCAAACCTTGAGGGTGACAGTACCCCTGCCCCAGCCACGGTGCTTCTTGATGGCCAGTGGTTGGCAGATGGAGCCAGAGTCCAGCCCACACATACAGAACCCCTGCGTCCTCTCCCTGGAAGCTTAAAGTGGGGACAGAGGGCAAGACAGGGGACATTTGACAAACCGGTGGTGTTATCAGACCAAAGGGGTCCATTTGCCTGCATTCATCAAAACCCAGTAAGACACAGACGGGAGCTGGCGGCAAAGGAAGTGTTTATTAGTTGAAGAAGCGTGCCACGCCTGGAGCCACAGCGAGCCAGTGCTCTCAGATCCGGCCCCCTGACGGCTTTGAGGGGGTGGGTTACATGGGGGAACATCGTTAATCGTGGTGACAAAGGGGGTTAGGGTCACCATCTTACTGATTGTCTGGCGCTACGGTAGGGGTAGTTAACCATTGCACCTGACCCTGATGTCAACCGTGGACTTGTTCTGTCTGGTTTCATAAGGATCTCGTCGGTGGGATGCTCAGTTTTCCTGGGTCCAGAGCTGAAACACAACTGAGGCCTAGGTGTCACCTTCCTCCGTGGTCACCAGACCCGAGGCTTGGTTCCTAGGGTTGTTTGATGCCGACCGGAGCCTTCTTGTCCTGAGGGCTTCTTGATACAAGAGAGTGGACATACAGGGGAGAGGGAGGCGGGTGAGTCAGGGTACTAGATGAGACCAGTTTGAGTCAAAAGGGGAGAAAAAGGAGAGAAGATAAGATAGAAAACGGGACTTCTGGGCGGTTACCATGGAGTTAATGGACACCAAAACTCCACAAAGCAATTTCAAATCTGTTGGAATAAATAGTTCAGCCAAAATAAGTTTTTAAACCGTGGTGTGGTTTTTAATAGCGGAAGGACCCACAGCTTTTTCTCTTAAAAGTTATTCATATTGATCAGTACTTCCTAACTTGCACAGAAAGCATGGACCCGCCGTCTGACAGTCCTCCGAACATATAATGGCTAGTGAAACCTGAGTTTTACTTGAATTCTAGGATTTTTAGGGGAAATGGAAGTCTCCCAAATATTTGCTGCGATGTGAGAATTAAAGACAGCCTCAGTAGGCAATAGCAAGGGACAAATTATGACAAACAGAAATGGGCACAAGTGGTAGCTACGTTACAGGTACCATCTGGGACCAAAGCCTGGACCCCACATGTGATTCGTATAATTGCATGGATTCGAGAGGGGTTAGGCCTCCCTCATCTACTTGGTAAGGGTTGATTCTTTTGAATATAGAACAATAAAAAGACAGATTATTAGTCCTTCTTTAAAAGAAGAAGAAGACTTATGTGGCCCCAAATGTCTACAGTCGTGAGGTTGAGAAACTGAGTTTAAGCCTGACCTGCATCCAGGATATTCCCATGATGCTCTGCTCCCTGGGAGGGGAGAGCGGAGGGTGGCTTCCCGACCAGAGGTGACAGAAGCTGGAGGACGCAGGACCAGTTCTCACCCCTTCCTCCCTTTCTGCCACAGAAATTCCTTTTGCTCCGGCATCATAATAATAGTAATAACACATGTTACCCTGCCTTGTCCCACACGAGCCTCTCCCCAGGAATGATCGCCTTGGGAGGGCGGAGCCCTGTCTGCCCATCCCTGTGTCCAGGCCAGCCGCGCACAGTAGGAGCTCCATGGATGCGGGTGGGAGGAGGGAGGAGAAGGGCAGGGTAGAGGGGATGGGACGCAAGGGCTGGGACTGAGCAGAGAGGGGTGAGTTAGAGGCCAAGGCCCTGGAGGCAGACCTGGGCCTTGCCCGAAATCAGCTGATTCCTAGCTAGGGAACAAAGACAATTCAAGAGGGGGTCTGAGAGACTCAAAGGCTTTGCTTGAGAAATTGAACCTGACCGTTCAGACCAAGCCGAAGGGTCTCTCGACGGGAGATGCGGGGAAGAGATGAGAGGGCAGGAAGGGCAGAGGAAGAGGCCCGAGGACAGGTGCGAGGTAAATGGGGCCAGAGAAGGTGAAGCCAGGGGAGAGAGCATGCTGCGGTAAGGTCACAGAGTCGGAAATGGAACCCGTCGGAGCTCCAGCTCATGAAGGGCAGAGCAGCACCAGGAGGGGAGAAAGGCAAAACTCCACGGGGGCAGCAGAGCCTTGAAGGAGCTGGGAGGGAGCTGGCTGGGGCTGACCCAGGGAGCCGGTGGGTGGGGGGGGGCAGCAGGGGAAGCGGCCACCGGGAGAGAGCACGGGGGACTCAGGGAGGACCACAAGGACAGGGACCAAAGAGCCCAGCCCTTCCATTTCAAAGCAACACACCACGGCAACACACACACAGAGTCTTGTCACTGCCCCCTGTCAGCGTCAGCAAAATTTTCACCGGCGGCTGCAGTCTTGATGGCCAGGAATTTTCCGTCTGCTCCTGAGACATTTGCTAAGCCAGGTGCCAGCTTGCGAAGGTGGCAGGGGAGGCTGTGCATCAAGCTTGGGTGCCAGTCTCCAATATTAAAATTGCTGGGAGCCCCGGTCAGCCCTGTCCTGGCTGCTCAATAGTGATACTCCCCTCAAAGTTAATAAGACACTAAGAGATTAATTTCCTGTCAGGTGCCACTGGCCTGCTGTGACAGTATCATTGGGAGTGTATTTAAATAACAAGGGAAGGGGCGGGGCGGAGGGGGGCCAAGTGCTGCGCGGGCCTTTCTGGAAGTTTTCTGGAAGAGCCAGACAGGGTCGCCCAGTGACACAGCCGTCGCTTGCTTCTGAGGTCACTTTGAATTTCACGTGGTGGTGGTTGGTTGTAAGATTCCAGGCACCAATTCAGCTCTGTGCCTCCAGAGAGAATATACTAAGGACAAAGCGAGGTGTCTTCTCCGGGGTGACTTCATGTGACATTGGAGTCACTTAAAACCTCTGGTTTTACAGAAACAACGATCAAATGGGGAGTTATTCTCCTGCAAAGGCACAGGAAACAGACCTTGCCACTTTGGTTCACATCCCTAGGGGTATGAGGGCAGAGTGGACCACAGTGGTCGGTTTGTGAATCCGTTAATCAGTGACTCAGTGGCCACTGCCCGCTGGGGACTGTGTTGGGGGCCCCCCGTCATTTTCTCACTTGACCCTCACACTGACCCAACAGGGTCAGTGTGAAGCCCCCCATTTTACAGGTGAGGGTATGAGGCTGAGAGGGGTTCAGTAAATTTCCCACACAGCATGTAAAGTGGCCCAGATGGGGTCTGAGCCCAGGTCTGAGTCCAAGTCCGTGTTTGTTCCATCATCTGGCCGCAGGCAAGGTAACAGATTGATGCGCTTTTTTATCTTATTTTAATTCCAAAATTAGTGCCCGCTACTAAAAACAGCCGACTTAATTATAACTCATCTCTTATGCCTTCCTTTAACAATAGCCAACAAAACGGGTTTTTTTCCTTTCCCAAAATGCTTTATACAAGTTAAACTCTGGTGACTTTCTCACTAATGGGTAAAACTGTATGTTTTAATCTCATGGTCTGTCTTGTCTACAGCGATTTACTCTCAAATGTGGAGGTTTTCCTCCATTGCCAGAGCGACTCTTATGCGCGGCATTAATGTGTTCCTCGGCAGTTTTGCTTGTTCCCTAAATAACTGAGCAAGCCCGGCTCTGGGCCAGGCACCAGGCACGACACTGGGCGAGCAGACAGACGCAGAGACGCCCTCACGGGAGGTGGCCCTCGGCAGCCACAGTGTGGCGCACTCAGACCAAAACTCCATTTCCTCTTTTCACAGCTTTTTCCCCGGGTGTTCCCTGGTGGCCCGAGGCTGCCCTAGGCCCTCCCTCACACTCCCCTGAACCCCTGCTTCCACAGGCCTTCCCATGGCTGGACCCCCATCATTTCAGATGCAGGTCGAGGCCAGGCTGCCTTCTCCAAGGCCACCCCAGGCTCCCTGGCCGGATTCCTCACCACCGCCCCCGCCAGCACCCAGCACCCAGCACCCAGTCTTTTTATGCTCATAGCACCTAGCACCGCCCAAAGTCCCCTTCTTTCCTAAAGTATCCTAGTCTTGCTTTTCCATGTCTTTTGAGAGCAAAACACACAGACTCTGTACCTAGACCAGCCCCTGGCACATCATAGCTCTTGATAGATTATCTGTTGAATGAATGAACGAATGAATGAATGAGTTAATACCCTGTGAAGCGAGAACTGCACTTATTTCCACTCTATGCAGAAGGAAACTTCCTCTAAGAGGCCAAGAATCCTGCCCAAGGGCACCCAGCTGGTGAGTGGGTGAGCTCGGACCCCTTCACTCAAGTTCATGGGCGAGAAAGGCTTGCCCGCTTGGGCTCCACATTCTTGCCCCCTTTCTCCCAGGCAGCGAGGGGAGCACAAGGAGACAGCTACGAGAGGTGCTATGAGAGAGACAACCCCTCAGTCGGAAGAGGTGCTCTTCAACCTTTGCCCGTTAGCTTCCTCCCCTGTCCCACCAGCTTCCTCCTCACCTACAACCGCCAGAATTGATGGCCGTCCCCGGGTAGCTACCTTCTTTTAACAGCTCCATAGCAACGGTGGTTCCCAAATGCCAGCAAGTGTTTTTCTAAAGAGACTCTATCCTTTACACAAAACAGAACATTTTGAGCAAAATTTAAACACAGTTTTTGAACGGTGCTATTCTGACTTCTTCACACTCCGCAAAGGCTTTCTTTGCAAACATGGGTGCCCCAGTTACCCTGGGCCAGTGCCAAGGCCCTCGGCCCAGCGTCTGTCTTCTCTGCTTCATGGCAGCCATGGTGAGACCTGAAAACAAACAAGGAGATGGAGCAGTGGGCCCACAGCTGAGGGGGGCACGGACATGTGTGCATGTGTGTGCATATTGTATGCGTGTGTGCATGTATGTGTATGTATGCACACTCACACATATGTGTGTGCGTGCCTCTGTGTGTGTGTGCGTATGCATGCGCAGAGACGAGTGGCCATGTTTTCGCAGTTGTCCATGGCCACCCAGAGCTCTGCTTTGAGATTTCTGTGACCCTGTCTGAGCTGAAAGGGAAAGGCTGTAGCGCACCATGGCTCCGTGGGAAATCCCAAGGGCCAAGATGGGGAGCGGGAATTTGCGTGTGAGAGGTTAGAACAAATTACTCCGGTATGCCCCTGTTCCCCCCGCTGGAAACAGAGGTGAAATCAGATTAAAAGGAAGAGTCACCTCAGCTCAAATGCAGAAATTCCCACAGGGGTCTTGGCAATGACAAGGAGGGATAAGGGGGAGGGTGCTGGATGGACCCTGAGTGTATGAGCCACCCTGTGGCTGACATACTTAATCTCCTCCAAAAGCTCAGCCTCCGTGGCTGGTCCAGCCTGCACGCCCCACCCACCCCTGCCCAAGGGCAGGTGTGCTCAGCCAGCCCTCGGCCGCCTCCCCGGGATTGGACTTCCTTCTGACGTGGCCTTTGCTCTCAGAGGGCGTGGGGCCCAGAGGAGGGATGTAGGCCTGGGCCCAAAGACCAGGGAAAGGAGGCAGGCTGCGCAGAGGGGCAAGAGGGGCGGAGGGCTGCTTTGGGAGTTCAAGAGAACGCGGTTGCTTTTGGCTGGAACGAAGAGGGGAAACTTTAGGGGCAGTGTGGTGTCGGAGCTGGGCCTTGGCGAGTAGGTGGAATGGGGGCTTGCTGAGGTGAGCACAGGCATTGCCACGTTGAGGACAGAGTGGGCAGAGTGGGTGGGCGGGGCAGGCCGAGCGGTCCCGAGCACTGAGCCCCAGGGGGTATGCAGAGGGGTCACAGGAGCCGTGGGTGGGAGGCGGATCTGGCCAGCTGTGGGGGCCTTTGCTATCAGGAGCGGACTGCACTCGGGATGAGGAGGCAGGGAAGGGCACCGGTGGACAGTGCGGTCAGGGCTGCGACGTGGGAGAGTCAGATGGACGCGGCTGTCTTCCAGGCAGGGGGGCCATGCAGGTACCAGGCTGCATGGGTCAGGCAGTGAGGGCCAGGCCAGGGCAGTGGCCGTGGGCACAGAGAGAAAAGCTTCACCCCTTTCCGCGCTTCTATCCCCCTTCCACCCCGCTGGCGTTTGCAGTGCCTCAGACCTGAGCCGCGGGGAGCCACGGCCCCTGTCCCGCAGCACCTCCCAGCTGAGAGGCCTGGTTCTGCCCGCCAGCACATGCAGGCCTTGCTTCCTGAGAGCCATGCTTAGAGATGCCCAGAGGAAGCCGGAAGAAGCCCAGGTCTCCCCATCACACCGCCCAGAAAGGGTGATGTCCCCATGGGCCACAGCCCCCTGCCCCACTGATGTCTGGCATCTGTCAGGGGAGAGGGACATTGCAAGGAGGTGTCAGAGTTGATGAGCTTGCCTTCCTCCACTGGTTGCAAGGGGTTGGCGTCCGATGGCCCAGCCGCCCGTCACCAACCAGGGGTCTCAGGATGTCAAGGCCTTTTGAGTTGGGGGACAAGTCCACAGTGCCTGCCAGGGCGCAGGCTTTGGGGCGGGGGCGGGCCTGCCACAGCAGCTCTGCAGAGGAGGCAGCCCCTGATTGGCCTGTGTCATTGGGACAGCAGGTGCCGTTATTCCTCGAGGAGGCTTACAGGTTATCAGTGAGCTCCAGGAGCCACTGGAGAAAGGAGGAAGATAAAGGGGGCTTAGAAAGAAAGTAACAAAAAGAAAAGCTGTAATTTCTCATCCAAACCTGGCCCTGCAGTGGCTTTGTTAACCCCCAGTCATGCTCTGAAGACATAAACTGTTGAGCGCCACAACTACTCCTGCGATTACACCTTATCTTGCCCTGCCGAGGTATTAAAGAGGGACTGCGGAGCACATTAAAGAAACATACAGCCCAATTGCATCACGATTCCCTCTCAAACAATCGCTGGAATCTCACCATGCCCGGTGCCAGAGCGTAAAACTCCCATGGATGTTCGATGGACCGGCGCAGTCCTGCCTCTGCGGCCTCCACAGTCGCCTGTTTGTCAGTCAGGGGACAGCTTTGGGGCTTATGTCTCTGATAGGATTTAGGGCAGGGGTTCCTCTGATGCTTCCACAGGGTGGAGGGAGGGTGGCCCGCCGCCTGCCCCACAGACCTCCCTACTCAGAGCAGCTTCCCCGCCAACCGCGGCCTCCAGGACCACAGAACAGAAAGCAGCAGCTCTGGGGGTCAGGTGCAGGGCCCCTTTCCAGCCCCCCGAGGTCCTCATAGCCTGTTCACAGTCGCGGTCATGAAGGACACGGGCCAGGAAGCCAGCCTCGTTGCGATGCCATGTTGGGTGGACAGCATCCAGTTTTGCCCTTCTGCATGTTCTCTCCGCAAAGCAAGGGACATACAGCCCTTTGCTTCAGGGTGGCTCTGACCCCTGGGTGGGGGGAGGCTCCCCATCCTCACCCTCTCCTTGTCCAGTGAGGGATACCACACGCGTCACAGCCTCTCTCTCAGCCCGGTTTTTCTGCCTGGGAATGGAAGGGGATGGATAAGTTGGCCCGATGACCCGAGTGCCTTCCCAGCCCGTCACCCTCTGCTCTGAGAGGGATACGTGGAGGAGGCTGGGGAGGCCCGTGATTTGAGGGGTCCTTGGGGAGCTTCTGTGCACAAATGACACCACACAAAGCATGCAGATGAGGAGGGGAGCAGTGGTTATTAGAGAAGGCAGTGAAAGACCGGGACTCCTCAAGGACCTGCAGGGCACCTGACGTCTGTGTCCTCTGGCCAGAAATGGCCCCAGTGGCTCCAGAGAGTCCCACATGTTCAGATGCTATGGCAGGATACGGAGGGTAGCTCTTTGCACTCGTGGAGACACTCACATTACAGAGTATTTTTTTGAGAAGTGTGGTTTTGCTTCCTTCCAGCACCTGGAAGACAGCTAAGGAGCGTCTCAGGGATCCTGTTAGCATGATGGACTACTCTAGCACCCCCGATCCCCTCCAAGGGTCTGAGTGCCCTGTGGAGACGACGATGCAGCCTCCATGCCTGCAAAGCATTTCTAGAGTGGCCGGGTGGGCTCTTGTCTTAAAGAATCACACGTCCCGATCTAGCAGTGTCTGAATCCGTTTGCTTTTCTTCCACGTACGCATCCCGTAAGCTCCAGGGGAAGCTTGGTCTGAGTCAGGCATGGTGGTAACGGTGGCTTTGAAGGTTTAGTGCACGTTGGTGCAAAGGCTTTCTCTCACGGAGTCTTCACAGTGACCTCATGCAGTAGGAACTGTTCTTCTGTCCATCTTATAGCTGAGGAAACGGAGGCAGAGATGGGCTGGCCCGAGGCCCACAGCTAGGACACAGCAGACCCCAGACTCAAGCCCAGGCAGCCGTCCCAGAGCACAGCTCTGGACCACCCTGCCTCACTGTCACCTTTAGCCTCAGAGGGATCTGGGTTCAAGGATGGGGGCCTTGATGGGCTACTTCATTCTTTTCTCTTCATGTTTCTTATGTGCAAAGTAGAGATAACCGCTCCTCCCTCATGTTATGAGGATTAAACGGGCTAAGTCCTGTGAAGCACCTAGAACATACAGGTGCTGAATGAATGGTAACTCTCGGTAATCATGGTGACTGTTGTTGTCATAGTAACCAGAGGACAGTCTGAATTGTCAGCCGGAGAGAGGACTGGCATAGATAGCAGAAAGAACACATAGGATCTATCGATGAGTAAGGGCTCTTGGTTGATGCAACAGAAAATCCCACTTGAAGTGGCTTCAGGATAAGGGGAAGCTGGGCAGCTCAAGTTAGCGGAGCAGTCGGGAGGCAGGCCGGCTTCAGGGTGGCCGCATCCAGGAGCCCCACCAACGGTGTGGAGGCCCAGTGTCATTCCTGGGTTCTGACTTGTCTGGGCCGGCTTCCCTCTCGGACTCCACATGCCGGCAACAGATGGCTGCCAGGAGCACTGGGCTTGATCATCCCAGGCTGAAGCCTAGCTGGACAAGGCGCCCCTGCCTCGCAGGGCCTCCAGCCACGGCCGGGGCTCAGCTCTGATTGCCTCTGGCTGGAGACACCCAGGGCCAGTCACCATGGCCCAGAGAACGCGGTGCTGCGACTGGCCGGCCTGAGTTAGGGGGAGGCGCTTTGTTCCCTGAAGGACACCTGGATGCTGTTATCACGAGAACACCAAATGCACCAGAGTCGTGCGCAGCTCTGCCTCCCGTTAGCCACATGGCCGTGAGCAGATCACATGGTTCCTCTCAGTTGGAGAGGACTTGCGTGGCCCATGGGGACAGTGGCACACGCCCGGCTCCCCCCAGAGCTACTGTGAGGGGCAGGTGGACAAGAAATGCTCCAGAACACATGGGTCACTCTGGAGACACCTGTGTGACTCTGGTACTGCTGTCATCTGATGGGGCCGACTCGCTACCGACTCGCTGCCTAAGAGGGCACAGTTCTGCGTGGGCACAGCAGCCCCAGGAGGAAGACTGAGGCACATGCTTTTGGAGAGCGGGGGGAGTGGGGAGCAGTGGGCCTGGCTTCCAGCATCCCAGGAGGACGTGGCCAAGTCTAAGCCACCAGTAGGGCCTCCTGAGGCTGGTGAGAGAGGGGCCCTGTGGCCCAGGGGAGCAAGGAAGCTGTGTGGCCTGTGGATTTGGCTCTTCGCGGGGGAGAGGAAGGTTGAGGATTGGGGACTGCCGCCTTTGGAGACCCGCTCACCCGGCATCTGTGCCACCAGCCCTGGCTGCCACCTCTCAGTCCCTGCTGGGCCAGGGCTGTGTGCTCTGGGAAGAACCTCTTCCCTAGAGTTCTGTGTCTCAGGACTGGCTGGAACGACTCCTGCAGAGACTTCTAATAAATGAAAAAGGTGTTCAAGGTGAGAGCAGGAGACACACCCAACAGGCTCATCCACACTCAGACCCCACCAACAGCAGGGCGAGAGCTGTCTGCGTCCCTGGTGAGCGCCTGGCAAACAGGAAAGCAGGGGCAGACACTGCCCTCCCAGCTGACACTCCCAGCTGGGCCCCGCCGCGGTGCAGGCACCACACATCATGGTGCCTCCTGGATCTGGGTCCCACAAAGAGATGACCCCCAGATCCTGAGCCCCCTCTACAACTCCTTGGGGACCGCCCGTCCAGGAACTAATGTCACTCGTTTTTAAAAATCTATTTCTATTTTTCAGCCCATGTCTCCCTGGGGAAAAAGCGTCTCATCCATTAACTGCCCGCTGTGCAGAGTTTGTGCTCAACTTGCCTCCCCGTGCCCCAAGGGGAACCCTCATTCTTAGCATCCGGGAATCTGGAGATGAAGCATGTTCGCCTCTCTCCCTCTTTCTGACCTAAAAGCCTCGAATCTCATTTCCTCTCGGCTATGTCTTTCTGGCCAAAAGAATTCTTTTCTTCTTCTTCCTGTGGCCGCCCACCTCTCTTGCCCCCAACCCCCAGCCCTGTGCTCGCTGTTCCAGATCTCGGTTTGTAATAAGGAGCCTTCTCCGTGCAATTGGCAGCTCCCAGGTGTGCCCAGCTCTCCAGGGCAGGTCCTTTCTAGTCCCACTAATGGCTTTGGACAGTGGCTTCCGTGAACCCCAGGGGTCTTCCTGGGCTTGCTGGCCGGCCCTCAGACCCCCCCAGTCCCCGGGGACAGTTTGCACCCTGCCTCGCACTTCACCGACACTGGGATCCATTGTCCCTCTCCACCCCTCACACGACCTCATGAGCCCCACCTTGTGACAGATCACAAGTCACCTGGCACTTCATTGCCCATAAAAATTTAGTGTCATCTGCAAACACGGAGGCTTTATTGGGCGTTTCTTCCCTCAGATCACTTACAACGGTTATAATGAGGGTGGGGCGTGACCTGAGCCTGTGGGACCCTCGCGGCCTCCATTCGTCCATCGAGAATGTGCCCACATGTCCCCGCCCTGCAGGTGCGGGTGGGCGGCCGGTCTGGCTGCACAGTGGACCATCCTCCTCAGCCTCATGCGTCCAGATGGCTTGACTTTCTAGGGCCCTTGGGGAAGGACCTCCTCAGAGGCTTCTGGAAAGTCCGGACGAAAGGCCCCCCTTTAGGCACAAGCATCTTCACCTGCTAGGGGGGCTGGTAAACCCTCCCTCTCTGCCGCGTTCCCTGCCTGTGCGGACCCGGCCAGGACTGTGCAAAGCAGGCTTTCCCACAACCAGTGTATTTTTCCTACATCGCCCGTGGGCAGAAGAGGGCAGAGCTGGCCAGCCCCGAAGCTGACGTGGCTCCCGGAATCCCGCACCAGGTGGAAATTGTTTAACTACGTTCCCATGACTGGAAAATTCTGGTAATTGTGTAATAACAGCAGCGGCGGCGGCAACACTCAGCAATCACCCAGGGTTTCTCGTCTTCAGACCACTTTACCCACATTAACTAATTAAGTCTCCCAGCCTCCCTCCGAAGCAGGGAAGGGCTGCGGCCCAGACTCCCTCTGGTGCCCGCGGGCTTAATGGGGGTGGTGGCTGAAGGGGCCGCGGGGCTTCCCCAGGGCAACTGCCTCTGCCCCCACTCAGCAGGGGAGAGGGCCCCAGGCGGGCCTGCCATGCCTCGCCGCCTCCCCTCCCCTCTCGCAGGTGTCATCCCCAGCTCCCTGCCCTGCTAAGCGCTGGCAGGGGAGTGCGGAGGGGGTCTGCGCCCCTGCCACACCGGACCGCAGCAGAGCCCGGCTCCCAGGGAGCGCGAAGCTGACAGCTGGCTTTGCCTGCTACTGGGAGCACCAAGTCCCCCCTTTTGGTTTCTACTCTTTTTTTTTCCTTTCTCTTTTTGCTTCTTTAACTGCCCTCAACTTTGGGGATCCAGGTTTGCCCCCCATCACCAGGTGCCCAGCTCCTGGTTGTCCTACCCGCCCCCTCCCACATTCCCCCCTGACCACAGAGAGCGTCCTGTAGGACTTGTAGGCCTTGGCCGCGGAGACGAGACTCTGCTGTCTCAGCCCTTCCCCAAGGAGCTCACAGCCCAGGCAGAGGTCAGGACTCCACCCCAGCCCCGCTCCCACCAGCTCCCTATACCCACAGGACCCGCCGAGCTCCCTGGACCCGTGTGTGCGCCGGCACAGATGCGAGCTGGGCTGAGGCTGCCCGGGGCACACTGTGCTCCATCCACTGTCCAGTGAGCTCCCCCTGGCCCCGTGGCTCCTGGGGAGAGGCGGCTGGAGTGCAGACGGCAAGGGGCTCCAGGCTGGGTCAGATCATGGAGTCCTGAGTGGGAGACTTTGTCCCTGGAACACCGAACAACGGCACCTGAACACTGGGTCTGCAAGGGATTGAGCCGGGAAATGTAGGCGGGGCTAAAGGTGGGGGTGACCCAGGACACAGCTAATACCCAGAAAGTCATCTTCGCACATAGAGGCACCCCCTCAGACGTGTGTGATGGGGCATGGGCTCTGTCCTGCCCCGAGGAGCACCCAGCACACACCCCGAGATGGCAGTGCCGCGTGGCAGCCCCTGCACAGGAGCCCACGAGGCTCCCCTTTGCATCCATGGCAGGGAAGAGAGTAGGAAGGAGGTGGCAGATCCTTGGAGACCTGAGCAGCCAGGCCACCCACCCTGGCCCTTGGAGGGGAGGGGACAGTTCTTGCATTTCCGTTTCCCTAAGCCTGCTTGGCCATCCCTCTGCCTGCTGGCGGCCATCAGCAGGGGCAGAGGTGAGGGATCGGAGCCTGCCAGGGCTCCATGACAGACCTCTCCGTCAACGGGGACTCCAACAACCTCATGCCTTTACCCAGAGCAGAGGACAGGTGCCAGGCTGCCCCGGGGCCGCTGGAGCCGGGCCCAGGATTGTTCTGTGCCTCGCAGTGCAGTGACGTCGGCAGCCCTGCGCCACCTCGCGTCATCACTTGTTCCCTAACACTCCCTGCCTCCTTTCTGCCAGCCTTGCACCACCGTTTTATGGGCACCTCTCGGTTTATGAAGCGCGCTGGGACAGGGGAGGTTCTGCCTCTGGGGATCAGGCGAGCGGGGCTTGGTGCGAACAGGACAGACTGTGGTAATAGAACGGGCTTGCGGCGCAAACAATGCCGATTTCCTCCGTCTCCCTCCTCCGGAGCCGGTGGCATGCAGGCCCGCCCCAGGCCGCGGCGGCAACTGGGGAGGTGTGTGGCACTATTACATGCTATTATGACTTTCTGGGTAATGTATACATTTTCACTATCGCACAGCCTCTCCTTCATTTTTCATGAGAACTGGCACGAGATTAATGACAGAGCCCCAGAAGAAACGGAACACCATGCCACTCTGATTTATTGACCACTTAGCGTTGATGAAGCTGCAAACAAGAGTCAAACAGATGTTGCAGCTGCATTTTTCTTTATCAAAACCAACAGCTTTTTGCATTTTTAACCACTTCTTGCAGTTACTTCCTGCTTACTCCACAGAAAGGGGTGCCGCCCCTGGGCCTCGTCCTTCCCGGCAGAGGCAGCGGACCAGGCTATAGGACTCCGCTGCCCAGAACCCACCCGGCAGTGGCCCTGAGGGGGACAAGCGTCCCTCCGACCCTTGCCCTGGGTCACTGGGGTCTCTGGTGAAGAGCACACAGCTGCACCTTCACCCAGTTCCCAGCGCCTGTTGCGCAGACCCTGGGGTGGGCTTGGCACGTAGAGGTGCAGGACCCAGGCTCCCCCTGCAAACTGGAACTCCTCCCACCGGCACCTTGAGCTAGGGAACACCCATGCAAGATGGCAAGGTTGTGAGTGCCGGCTGTGGGCCAGGCCCATCCTGACCCCCTTGCACGCCTCACCTCCCTCCCAACAAGGCCAGGGCCAGCGGCCCCTCGCCCCATCTAAATTGCAGACACTCAGGCTGGGCCAGATCAAGTGCTTGCCCCGGAGGAACGCCCACCCCGCACCCCACTCCTCCCCCTCAGGAGCCAGAAGCCACGGGGTTTGAGAGACCTCTCCCCCAGGTGGGAAGTCAGAGCTCCCTGACAGGAAGCTTCGCACCTGCCACCCGCATCTCTGTGCCATCCCACCCAGCCACCGTGGCCGCCAGCCTGGGCTTCCCACATCTCCCTGCTGTGCCTCTCGATCTGTGTCTCTCTGTCCTTCCTCCTCCATTCTCTTCCTTCCAAGCCCAGCCCTGGCCTGAGGTCCAGGCCTCCAGGCCTGGGTTCTGCCCTGGGGGCTGAGCCCACTTCTCCCTGGCTGTGGGGGGTGGGGGGTCTGTTAGGAAAGTCCGGGGGAGGGGTCAGGAGGCACGGCTCAGCCCTGCCTTACTGGCTTCTTTCCCGCCCTGTGGTACACCCTTCGCCCAGGGCTGGAGGGTCTGAAATCGGCGGTGTCTGTGGCAGGATCAATTCAGATCACCTGACCGTGATTGGCACCCCGGCCACCCTGTCTGCTGCTCACCGCAGCTGCTGAACACACAGCCAGTAGCTGCCACCCTCACAGAGGGGTGGAGTGAGTGACCCTTCCTTAAGTGGTGTCCCTTTCTCAAGTCCCCGACACCTGTCATTAAGGTTGAATTGCCAGGTAGTCCCCCTTGGCGCCCCCCACACTGCGTGGCCAGATGCTCACCTCTTCCCACGCTCGACCCCAGACATGGGAGGCCGCCCTGGTCCCCGGGCCTCCAGCCTCCTGGGTGCCCTGATCAGGAGGGGTGAGCCTGCGCTTGAAGGGGAGATAGAATCCTCCACCCTGGCCTCTCCCTCACCCCCAGGCTTCCCGGGGGAAGCCCCACCGAGGTGGGGGAGCTTTTCTGGGCACAGTCGGCCCAAACAGGGCAGGGGCTCCCCCTGAAACTCGGGGCCAACTGAAACCAGCTCACATGCTGGGTGAGCCTCCGGGGACCCAGGAGAAGGGGCAACTCCTGGGCATCTGAAGCCCCACTGCCCAGAGCCCCAGGGCACTGACAAGGGCTCCTGCCTCCCAGCAACTGCTGAAGGTGTTTATCTCCTTTGGCTTTGAGCTCTATCTGTGATTCCCAAACTGCATCCCAGAGAACATTAAGGCCCCAAGAGGTACTCGGGTTCGTGGTCAGACACGCCTGGAAAGCCTTCCTGCGCACGCGGAGGGACGCCCCGCTTCGCAGGGGTGCCACCGAGGCTCTGACAGTACAGTGCTACAGTAAAGCGGCTGGTTAACAAGGGCTGAGCACTCGCCCTGCAGAACAGTCCCTCTCCTTACCCTCTCCTGGGCCTGCGGACGTGAGGGTCCTCGGCTTGTCCTCTGACTCCCATTCGCCCCCGCAGGCCGGGTGAAAGGCACTGTCTGGAAACGGTGTCTTAGGAAACGGCTAAGTTGGGCTCTAGGAGGTGCCCTCCCAGCACGTGCAGCCAGCGAGTCCCCGCCCAAAGGCCCTGGCAGCCCAGACTAGGTTGACTGGCACATCCAAACCTCACATTTCCAGATCAAAAGCTGCAGGGGAGGTGGCCAAAGGGAGCAGCGGAGCCTTCCGTGAAGGGGCTGAGGGTTCCTGGGCCCCCTCAGGTGCTGGGTCCTCCTCAGTGCCACTGCCACCTCCTCTCCAGCCTGCCTGTCCTTCAGGAGGGCACACCCGGGGGTGGGGGTGGGGGCGGCCATCCTGAGAGCTGAGTCAGCAGGGCAGAGACAGCGGCTAGGACACCCCTCTCCCAGCCAGGATCAGTGCCCTGGGCAGGCTGGTTGGCCTGTGCCTTAGGGGAAGCTGGCTGCCCCCACCGTCAGCAGTCAGCAGGTGGGACAGCACCTGCTGCACGCCAGCCCAGCTCTGGGCTCAGAGAGCCCGCGTGGCAGACAGAGCCCAGCCATCGGAGCTCAGGCCCTGGGTGGGAAACGGTCCAGAGAAGCAGGAATCGCTCAGAAACGAGGGACGGTGACAACCGCTGTTTGGAGAGCAAAGGGGCGGCACAGAGGAGGGCCCAGTGCGGGCAGGGAGGGGCAGCGTCTGGGGGACAGCTCCATGAGAAGGTGGCATAGAGACCAACAGTGGCGTGCGGCCCAGAGCACATGGGCCAGAGAGAACAGATAACGTGTAGGTTCGGGGAACAGGGGTGACAGGAGCTGCGGGAGCCTGGGGAGTGCGAGGGGCTGGAGGGACAATCAGATGGGGGTCCCTGTGGCCACACCAGGATCGAGGGTTCCATTCACCGTTGCCGGAATTACGGGGTCGCGCCTGCTGGGGTTGGGAGAACAGAATGGAGGGGAGCGAGACAGGGAGGGGAGACTGGGGAAGACGGTCCCCAATACAGGGGATGGGCTCAACTCAGTGTTCCCTGGGCAGGCGGCGGGGGTGAGGCAGGGAGAGCTGACAGAAGCTGGGGATGGACAGAGTCAGGAGGGACAGGGGAAGAGAAGCAGAAAGGGAGACTCCCAGGTTTTGACCTGGGTGATCGGGGCAAGGCGGACAGAGCCTGGGACAGGCCACCTGGCTCAGTCACGTGGAGCCAGGGGCATTCATGAGGCCCCGACCCGCGCTGTCAGTGCCCAGTCGGGCAGGAGAGCCAACGCGGAGCAGAGAGGCGGGGCTGTGGAGGGGGCGCCGGGAACCCTGGAGCAGGCGGGCTGGAGGCCTGGAGCTGGATGTGGGCGCGCAGCAGAGAGGGGACAAAGACCCGGCCGTGAGGACGTAAGGGTCCTCAGCTTGTTCGTGGAAGGGGAGGTCACACGCAGTAAGAGGAGAATCAGGGCAGACGGGGGCTACCCGCAGAGAACGTGTGTTTTAACTGGGTAAACTGCCGGCTAGAAGCGAACGTCTCATCGTTCTCTCAGGAAACAAATCAGAGTTTGGTTTGGTTTGGGGTGCGGTGCCAGTTGGTGGCTCGGCAGGCAGGACTTCTGTCTGCCCACTTGGCGCTTCAGCCTTTCAGAGGCCCCAGCGTGGCTCCTAACAGCAGCCTCTGGGAAGGGCAGGGGCTTTACAGACAACGAGCTTCAGGCACCGAAAGAAGGGATGGGACCTCCTTGTCCATAGCTCTTTCCAGAAGGCTCTGGAACTTCTCTGGGACTTCCACTTATCCTCAGCTTCCCCTCCATAGCCCGAGACCACCCCACTGGGTTCCCCCAGACCTTTAGCACCAGGCCTCTGGGACTTTTGGGGGGGTCGTCTTCAAAGGTCATGCTCTCTTTGGGCAGGATGACCTCTAGCATCTTCACGTAAACTCTGTAGCACAGAGAGGAGCCTGTGGACAAGCTCCCTTGTCCAACCCCCACCCACAAGACCTGTCGTTGGTAGCAAACCCCAGGGGAGCCTTTGAGCCGCCCAGGGAAGCTGAGGCAGGCTGGCCCCACAGCCGTCCAGAATCGAGACTCCAGAGACCTGGAGGGTCTGCTGGCCGTGTCCCCCGAGCTGGGCACCACCCACGCCTTCCTTCAGCCTGCCCTGCCCGCCAGCAGAGCAGGGTTTGGTGAGATCTGTTGTGAGCGCTCTGGGAAACTGATACACTGGGACTCTGTGGTTGATATATTTTTCTGCCAAAAACACCCAATAAAATGTACAACTAATGAATGAGATTGCAACGTTGCCAAGAAGCAACGTGTGCCCCAAATTTCCAAAAATACCTCGATCGCTCTGTGTCTTAAAACCATCCCCAAGCCAGGAAGTCAGCACTTAAAATGCACCTGGGCACTTCCAGCTGCAGGAACTCCAGGCCCTGGGATGGAGTCAGCGGTTCAGAGGGCAGCCGTGAAGCTGCCGTCCTGCCTCCGTGCCTCCTAATCCCAGCTGAGTCTCCTGACCCTGCAGTGGCTGGGACTTCCTCCCAGCTGTTTCAAGGCCACCGAGAAGCACAAAGCCCAGAATCAGGGCTCCGGGAAGGGGCCTAGTCCCCGATTCGAAGGGATCAGTAGAGGATCCAGGACACTGGGTCCGTGGACTCCTAACTTGTGGCGTGGCTGAGCCTTGGGGCATTTTTCGGGGTTGGGGCTGGAGGATCCTCAGCCTTCATCGAATTCTCAAAGAGGCCGTCAGCCCAGAAAAGGTTAAGAACCAGCCTTGCCTCTTAGCCTCCTAGAAACACCACATTCAGAAAGGCTGCCTGCCATTCACAGTCCCAGAAAACCGAAGCCAGATGTCAAGTTGCACACGAGTCTGGGAAGGGTAAGGATGGGAGGTCCAAAGTCAGCCTCATTCAACTACTAATGTGAACTGAGCAGTGGTCATTGCCAGACACTGTGATAGCTCTGGGGCATTTTCCCTGTGTTTGAGGTGATGGAGGAGCTATACGGACTGTTAAGACACAAACCTGATCTGCATCCTGCTGTGGTAGAGATTCAGAGGGTGAGGTATCAAGGAATGCTTCCTGGAGGAGGAGGCAAGCCTTGCGCTTGTCCTCAAAGAATAGGTGGAGGCTGATTATGCAGAAATGGAGCTGGGTGGTAAAAGAAGGGACAGAGCTTTCTGAAATAGGAGAGTTCGGGGTGCTCTGTGCAGGAATTCCTGGTTTGGGGGTTTCGGTGCATGGTGAAGGCAGCCCTTGGCTCCCCAGGCCCCTGCCGTCCTCCTACTGCCTTGGTCTCCCATGTCTTTGCCAGGCACTCTGTGGAGCAGGAAGCTGCAGGCCTTTCATCTGCAGGCAGCTGACATCCAACGCCCTCCTACAGGGCCCCAGCTCCTGCTCAAGGGGCTGGGATCAGAGGAAGCCTTGGGTGGCCTACTGGCCCTGCAGCCCTTTGATGCTTCTTCTGTCTTGCTCAGCAGCCTCTGCTGCTGCCTGTTAGGGCACAGGTTCCAGCAGGAGCCCCTGGCCCAGACGCTGCCCCGGGGAGGCGGTGTGCTGGTCTGCAGGGAGACCACAGGGCGGGGACTCGGCCGTACCTCCTCAGGTCCCCTGAGCCCCTCATCCATGCGGTGAACAGAGCAGATCTCCAGCCTGCCCCCGTCTTGGGCATATGGCAAGGGTCCAGTGAACTGGAGGTGGGAAAGCACTGAGACCAGGTGAAAAGACACCACCAGGTACCTTGGCAGGACCTGAACTTGGAGCCAGAAACCTGGCATCTGGCCCAGGCTCTGTCCCTCGCCAGACACGGATTCGTGCAGGTCGCAGCATCTCTGGGCCCAGCCTCCTCGTTGTGGATGGAGGGCGCCCGGCCCAGCCCGGCCCGGCGCAGTGTAGGCACCAAATGGGATGACAGTGGGAAGTGCTTTGAGGAGCACAGAGCGCACCCAGGTCGGCGATTACCATCCTTATTAAGGAGTGTGGTTACCGCCGCCATTAAGGAGAAGGCTCCTGGTCGTGTTGATTTAATTTCCTGGTTAACTGAGCATTGGCAAGAAAAAAACCCTGTGTTTCAACCTTATTGAAAATCTTTTTAAATTACACCAGGCGACTTTCTTGCACTGGTCATGTGTCATCTCAAGTCTGTTTATTAACACATTGATCGAGTCACATATTCATTTATTACACTTGCTCTGACCACATTCAGAAAGGTGACTGCAGACAGCTTCCGCTGTGCCTGGGGTCCTCAGGCCCACCCACGCCCCGCGGGCGGGTGTCACTCAGGAAGAGCAGAGGCCCCGATCTGGGGAAAGAGCACAGGAAGGGACCTTCCATGTGGCTCTTCCGATAGGTCCCTGCGGCACCTCGATATATTGTCTTAAGTTCCCTTACAGTTCAAGAGACGCCTTCTGATGGGGGTAGAGGGTTTTCTGGGGTTTCCAGCTGCACTTTAAAGTGACACGATCGCTTTTTAACCAACACGCCAGGCCTGGTGTGGCCAGAACCAGCCTTGCCCCCCGGGGGCTGCGAAAAGCCTGGGAGGGCACTGAGCTCTTTGCATTGAAGCTGCCACCCTCATAGAGGCCCCTCGGCATGTCGCTGCAAGAGCTGGCGGTGGACAGAAGGGACAGAGGACATTTTGAATGGAGTCTGATGGGAGCAGGCTGACCTATTTCAGTAGAACCTTTTGGGGACAGACTGTGCCTTTGAAGTCTCCCCGCGGAGAGTCCTTTCCATTCTTAAGGGAGGTTTTCGAGAAGGAGTTTCTAGGGGTTGTGAGTGACAGCTGCCTTCCGGGGATGCTTGGAGGGAATGTGCTGACGGGGCCGCCTGCACAGCAGAGGGGTGGCCGCCCTTAGAAACGGGGTGCCTTAAACCGAGGAGTACCGTTTCCCCTCGGGAAGAAGCGGTGGTGACTCCTGGGTCAGGGACGTCAGCCCCTGTGATGAGGACGCATGTGCAGCGCCAGGCAGGCCCAGAGCTCCCGGGCAGCTGGGGGTGTGAGGTCGGGGATGCGAGGCTAGGGGCGCATTTGACGCCACGTGTGGTGTTACGCACGGATCAGACCATCTACATAGAGCAGTGGTTCTCAACTGGTGACACTGGGCAATGTCTGGAGACATTTCTAGTTCTCACAACTGCAGGTTGGGGTTAATGGCATCTGCGGGTAGATGCCAGGGATGCCGCTGAGCGCAGGATGGCCCCACCACAGAGCAAGTGCTGGCTCCACGTGTTGGTGGCGCCAGGGTCGAGAGAACCTGGGGGGTGGCCATTCAGCCCGTCTGTGCCTGCTGGGGGTGCGGGGGGACCCTGGTTAGACTCCATGCTACCCTCATTCAGCCAGTCTCTGTGCTCTGCCCCCAGAACCCCGACATCGTCCTGGTGCACTATCTCAACGTCCCGGCCATCGAGGACTGTGGCAAGCCCTGCGGCCCCATCCTCTGCTCCATCAACACCGACAAGAAGGAGTGGGCCAAGTGGACGAAGGAGGAGCTCGTTGGGCAGCTGAAGCCCATGTGTGAGTAGGCTTGGCCGCTCGGCCGCCCGGCCTGGGGCCCTGCCCGGGGCCAGAGGGGGACCCAGGTATGGTAGCCCCCTTCCACTCAGATGACAGTGACAGAGACCTAGCTTTGAGGGAGTCACTCCCACCCCACTTGCGCAGCAAGCTCCCTACCCGACGAGGCACAGAACGTCGGGCCCATATCACCGGTGAAAACAGTGAGGTCTAGAAACAGAGCACTGCCAGGGAGGAACAGAGCCAGGAGCGTGGGGTTGCTGTCTCCTGGGCAGCAGACAGGAGGGAGGACGTGGCCGTTGGGGAGGGAAAGGCCTGGGGGCTGGCCGGGGCTGGCCGGAGCTGGCTGCCGCCTGTGCTCACCCTCTGCTCCTGGACACGATGCCCCGGCTCCCAGCCCGCGGGGCCCGTGGGGTGGTCCTTGAGCTGGATCTCATCTCGTCAGCCAAGTGAGGCTTTCCACGGCGTCCGCCAGGTTCCCCTCTCTGCAGGCAAAGCTGAGTGGGCCCCGAAAGCTGGACCTCAGCTGGTGCCTCCCTTCCATGGGCCATGGCTCCCCACGGCCACTAGGGAGCCTCGGGGGCCTCTCCTGCCCCCTGGACACCTGGGCTCGGGAAGGACAGATGTGGGTCTGCCAGATCCAAGAAGAGCCCGGGGGCCACCCAGTGCTGGACACAGGGCCTGGGGGTTCTGGAACACTGACCTCAGGCTCAGGACAAAGACCTGTCATCATATAGGAGACCCTCAGACAAGTCCCTCGGCACGCGCACCATACTTGGAAGCAGGGCTGCGGGGGAGAAGCCGTTGGGCGTCATATAAAAGGAACAACAGGAAAAAGTCCCTTCCTGGAAGGAGAGTGTCCCATCTCGGGGAGTATCCAAGCCGAGACCAGGCGGCACTTGCAGTAACCAGCTAATCTCGAGAGTTCCTTGGCGTGCAGGTTGGGGGAGGTGATGGGGATCGCCTCCAAGGTTGGGGATGGGGTCAGGAGAAACAGAGGGGTCTGTAGCGGGAGGGAAGTCGAGGGCCCAGGGGCTGGGCCCCAAGACGGAGTTCACTCTCATGCCGCCCTCCTCTGCCAAGTGGCCACGAGAGGCTCCAGCCAGCTTGCCCCTGCCGCTACGGCTGCCACCATGAGGAACCTAGAACCAGGTGACCCAAGAGCCTTGTGGGCTCAGGCTGTGTCACCTCCCAATGGGCAAGGGGCTTGAGCTCCATGAACTCCAGGGGATGGAAACCGGATCTCTGAGGCGCACCTGGAGGGACCCGAAGGCCTGCTCAAAAGTCTGCGGTGCATTGAGAAAATTGTGTAAAACTACAACAAAATAAATCTCATAACCCCGCGCTCTCCAGGATGCGGGGTGGGAGCCGAGCAGCTCAGAGACTGTCAGAGTGCACGCGTGCGTGTGGCTCTGGTCACAGCCACACAGCCTGGAAACGCGGCCCGGGAAACGCGGCTCCAACAGAAGCTTTCGGTGCCGACCAGGCGTGGAACGCACGCAGGACACAGCTCACAGTGTTCAGGGAAAGCAGAGGTGCCGGGAGCCAAGAAGGCATCAGATTTGGTTCCAAAATCAGGCGTGCCACCCAGCGCTGGAGCCAAACACATTAGCTTCATCACATTTTCACATAAATCACATTCCTTCAAAGACTTCACAGTTTGATTTCCTGATGTTTCCTAATTTCTCTGCCCCACAGCAGAGTTGTCAGTGGTTTAATCAAAATGCTGTGCTTATCGGTGGTGAAGGGAAACTCGGGTCTGCAGCCTCGGCCTCACCTGCTGCAAAAAGAGGGGACCTCACAAACGCTGATAGGAAGCCAGACGGAGCCCAGGAACCCCACCTTGATTCTTACAGCTGTGTCCTTTGGTCCCATGGGGGCTTGCCTTTAACCTGCAACCTGAGGGATACCTCCACCAGTTGTTGTTTTTATTTTTAATTATGATATCTGATAGGCATTTCCCATGTTTCCAAAATGCTTCCTGTCTTTTGCAATCCCTTCAGTGGTAGTTAGAATATGGGTCCTGCTGCTGTGACAAGGACCAAAAGACTGGTGGCTTAAATAAAATGGAAGGTTATTTCTCTTTCACGTAGCAGTTCAAGGTTGTCATGGAGGCCCCAGTGTCAGAGATGAGCCATCCGAACTCCTTCCGACTGGTTGCTCTGCCATTCCTAGGGTGTTGCCCTCTCTTACATGGCCCAAGATGGCTACTCCAGCACCTGCCATCACAACTGCATTCCAACCAGTGAAAGCTGAAAAGAGAAACTGGAGAGCAATTGTTTTCCCTTTAAGGACAGGGCCTAGATGTTGCACACACTTCTCTTCCTATGTCATTGGCCAGAATTTGATCATATAGTCATCCTGGTTGCAAGGGAGCCTGGGAAGTTGTCTTTAGCTAAGCATTACCATCCTAACATACTTTGGGGAACAGGGTTCTGCATGTGAGTCATTCAAGGCTGAGGGGAGCTGAGCTCAAGCTGGGTGCCCCTGTAGGACCTCAGCTGAGACCTGCTCATCTCAGCTCAAGGCCTGAGGACGATTGACTTCATTCCCATCTGAGGACTGGAGTTTATAGAATTCAAGTGAACGTGATCTAAAGCTCAGCGTGTCTGATTCTGGAAATTCTGGGGTCTGTTCCAACGCAGCTGCGCTGAGCAAGCACCAGCTTTGGGCCCAGCAGACCGCCATAGCGGGAGAGAGGGGCTGGGCGGGGGTGCGGGATCCTCTCCTCCCAGGTGAGCTTGGAGTGGGGCTGAGTGCCAGACAAGCGCCGTGCCCGAGTCCTGCCAGCCTGGTGGGCAGCTCCCTCAGTGACCTCTGGCTGCCCAGAACCGCGGCAGTTCTGAGCCACTGTGCCCGGGCCTCCCGCCCTCGGTTCTGTTTAAACGGGCAGCCAGATGGGGCCCTCCCCTTGGAGTGGGCCTGCCCCTCCAAGTGCCCGTGGCTTTCTGCCCTGTCCCAGTCCCTGGAAGCTCGGGAGGGAACGGCTGTGCCAGCTACTTCCCAGCTGGCAGTCGGTGAGCCTGTGCCATCCAGAGTAAGGGATGGGGCTCGAGTTTTAAGCTGTGTGCACAGCCCTTCCCTGCCTAGAGGTGGTCTGGCCCCAGCTGTCCCCGCCCTGGCTGGCCTAATGGCCCTGTGTTGCCAGGCAGGGCCTGGGTCTTCCCGCAGCTAGCACAGCCCCAGAGATCCTCAGGGAGCCCCACTGGTCACCTCTGGACTTGGCTCTACTACCGCGGCCTCCCCAGGAGCCCCACAGTCCTTTCCTCAGGGTCCCCAGACCTCCACAGGGGTGTCCTCAGCAGTACTGTGTAGGCCAAGCAGCAGGGCTGGCTGGGGGACCTGCAGAGCCCCAGGGTCCGCACCCACACATGTGTTTGCCCACACATGCACGTGCACAGCTGCGTGCCGAGACGCGCACTCACACGTGCACAACACCATCGCCCTGGGGCCCCACACTCACATAGCCGCCTTGCTCGGTGCCTGTGGTGAAGAGGCAGGTGCTGTTGGGCCCAGAGCAGGTGCCTCGCCTGCCCCCCTGAAAAGTGGATGAATGACCTCGAGCTGCAGTGAGAACAAGGGGAAGGTGTGCAGAAGGCCTTCCAGAGGCTGTAGAGTGAGCGCAGCGGGGCGACCCCACACAACACCCAGCCCCTCTGAGCCCCGCCTCCTCCTGCAGGGAGGAGGGCTGCCCTACCCTATGGCTCCGTGGCTGTCAAACGACAGAACACGCAGGTGTTGGGCTACAGCCGCCCAGCTGCAGGTGGTCAGGGAAGTCACACAGAGAGCCGGCCCCCTTTCTTGCAGTTGAGCCGTGCCAAGCTCTGTGCCAAGGATGGGCACCCAGAAGCCAGCTGGACAGCCCTTCAGGGACTCCTGCACCCACGACACTGGGCCAGAACAAGTTTTTAGAGTGACTGCCCTGAGCTCAGCCCTGCGTTGGCCCTGGAGAAGTTGCCCGGAGGGAGAAAGTCCAGGCCCTGCCCCCAGAAAGAAAAGGCATCTTAAGAGGCTGTGCCAGAGGATGGGTCCGGAGCAGATGGCATTGAGGGCAAAGTAGATGGTTCTGCCTTCAAGAACCTAGAAATCCAGGAAGCCGAGCACAGCCGGCCAGGCTTCCTGGCAGGAGGACTTTACCCGGGCCTGGATGAGAGCGCGGGACTCGGGGACGGGGGAGGCGGAGAGGCTCTCCCAGGCAGGCCTGTGTGCGACAGCGGGGAGGAGGAAACAGGCAGGAGCAGGCACGTGGCGCAGCACTGAGGAGATGGGGCGTGTCACGTTTGAGGCTTTAAGGGCAGGTGGGTATGCAGTGATGGAAGCTGGGGGTGCGAGGGTAAAGGTCATGTTGAAGGTGAGGAGGCAGGAGTCATGCCGAGGACAAGAGGCCATGTTGAGGAGGGCAAGCTGCGTGTGAGAGGATGGAGGTTGTGTTGAATTTGAGGGGCAAAGGTCAGGCTGAGGATGAGGTGATTCAGGCCATGTTGAGTGTGAGGGAGGAAGCTACGTTAAGTATAAATTGGTAAAGGTCACGTTGATACCAGTGCCGGAGGCCGTCTTGATGTGGAGGGGACGGAGGCCGTTGGACTATAGGTGGGTGGAGGTCATGTGGAGGGAGATGGAGCCCACCTTGAGTATGAGTTTCAGTGTGCTCGGCCAGTTCCAAACCTTCCTCAGTTCCCCAGTCACCTTTAGTCCTCGGGCACCTGCAGCCTGCTGGTGGTTTCGGGAGCCAGGGTCTCAGCCCCTCACCGTGCACTCTCGGGAAGACCAGCAAGGCACCAGGGACCTGGCAGAGGCCAGCGGGGCTGGAGACAGGGAACTCCATGTCGCTGAGAAGCGGCTGACGTGGCAGAGACTGGAAGGAAGCAGGCCGATTAGCAGGCACCTGCCCCTCCCAGAAGCTCCTCAACGCCGCCTGTTCAGCCCGCAGAGCCTCCCTCTCCAGTGCCCCCGCCCCTCCTCCTCCTGTCCTTAGGCCCTCGCTGTTGGAACACCCGGCCCTTGGGTTGTCCAGGCCATGCGTCTGTTGTTCTCATAATTTTCCAGACAAAGACCAAAGATCCAGTAAGAGGGGACGTGTTTATTTGTTTTGCTTTTTTGCTTAGATTGTAATCCTGGTGATTATAGAAATATCAAGAAGTAAAATCAACAAAGGCTTGCCTTTCCTGACCCGGTACCAAACCCTGTTCCTGGTCAGTTAGCGCCACCTGGTGGCCCATGGCAACAGAGCGTCTCAGAGAGGCTAACGCTCTGGAAGAGGGGGCTCCCTGGCCTGGCTCCGGAGCCTGCAGACACAGGGCACTGTCCCACCCCTGCCTGGGGACCTGGTGTCTGAAATTCTGGGGCAGTGGGCTTGGGGTGAGACTGGGAGAAGCAGAAGGGGGCCCTGGGGAGAGGCATGGACACCTCCTTTCCTCTCCGCCTCAGACATCACCTGGCTGGTGCAAGGAGGAGGGGCTGGCATTTACCCCAACAAGGAGGGCGTGCTCCCACAGCTCGACCAGAGCCTACAGGCAACAGAGGGCAAAGCAAGTCCCGGAGGCATTGCCCGCACGGAGCTGCAGGCAGGGGCACATGGGATAGGAGGTGAAAGTCGGCAGGGAAGGGAGATCAGTCTAGGGAAAGGAGGGCTCCTGTCAGAAAGGGGTGGAGGATTTCTTTCTGACCAGAAGCGTTTGCTTGGACACATTTTCCCGTGTCCCCACCTCTGAAGTGAAACTCAAGGTAGGAGAAAGGGGCCAGGGGTCAGGAATGAGCTGGGGCAGGCCCAGGCCGCCCACCTCTGGGACTCATGGCAGCCAGAGCAGCTGCGGTCCCCCTCGTCCCCCAGGCCCACCCAACCTGGGCAGAGGCGGTGGCTCAGGGCCAGGAGCGGCGGTCCAGGTCACAAACGCCCGGGCAGGCTGATAAAAAGGCAAGCGCCCGCCCTCGAGACCCTGACTGCGCAGGCCTGAGCGGGCCCTCGGAACCGGAGAAAAGAGGCGGACACTGGGGGCAGTGCTGATCTCCAACACGCCCAAAGTGCGGGGTGCTTCTTTCTGGGTGTCCCAGGACACGGTGGGGTCCTTCCATCTGCTCGGCTTAAGACGTGCCACGCTGAAGTTTCCTTGGGTTGAAAGTCAGATGTTAGTGCTGGGCACACAATGGGGTCTTGCCAGACACTTACCGACTTGAAGTCATGAGACACAAACCCCGGAATGCCATGAAAAGAAGCACATTTGTGTCCCCGTGGTGGACCCCGCCCCCAGCGGCAGCTCAGTCCCTGAGAGCTGAGGCGCTCCCCAGCGGGTGGAGCCTGGGGGGCCCTGGGGTGGGGGGCTTCTGCTCGCCGCCTGCGTCTGCAGGATCCGGGGTCACTATGGGGCGAAGACAGGACAGAGTGTCTGAAGAGGATTTCCCTGCCTGTGTCGGATGTCCCTTTGATTAGGAACCGCTGGCTCAGGTAGCAGGCTGGGTGGGTCCCAGTAAGTCCCCCACTCCAGCCGCAGTGCCTCCTGGGCACCTTCCAGGCGGCTGGGCCAGGAGGGCAGGACGGCAGACACAGGCGGCAGAAGCAGGCTGATCTCAGTTTGGGGCTGGCTTCCGTTTGCTGCGGTGCGGTGCTGCGAGGATCCAGGCTTGTTTTGCAAATGAGCCTTTCTCCCTCTGGCTAAATTGTGTTCAGCGAAATCGGCCCCCGAGTAGGAGAGCTGAAAGGGAAATGCTCCTTTTGATTTCCTGTCGCTCCCTGGCCACCTGCCACTCGGGGCCGCCTGGGGGCCACGCACCTCCTGCTGTTACAAAATGCCCAGCTCCTTTTTAACATCCACTGGTGCGGTGAGCCTTGAATGGGGTGGGGGGTGGGTGCCTCTGTGCTGGTTTTGGGGACACGGCAGCCCCACCCAGTCCCGTGTCCGACTACCACCACCCCACCCCCCCGCCACCCCCTGGAGCCAACGTAGCCCTGCTCACCCTGGAGCGCAGTTTTGTTAAACTTAGAACATGTTGCCAACATTGAAATCTCCAGATTTTCAGCTTCTCTTTGAAAATCGAAGGTTCTGGGCCACATCATTCAGTGGCACCTGCCTCCCTGCAGGTGACCCCTCCAGGCACATGGAGGAAGCATCTGAGCCCAGGGTCTTGTGAGAAGCAGGATGGACTCGTTCTGATTCCCACTCGGTCCCCTGCCCCCACTGCCAGTGGCCTGGGGGGATGGGCTGCATTAGCCCCAATGGGAGGAGGGTTCCAGGGCCCACGTGGCTCCTGGGTGTGGGTTAATAGCCGAAGCTTCTCCTCACGTGGCCAAATTGCGCCTCTGACATCACAAGGCAATCAGAGAGCTTCAAACACGTTCCCGTTCTTACTACGGCATGAAGAATTCCCGGCTTCAGTCACAACGACACTTGGCAAATCAGAAGGAGAGTCTGAGAGCCTCCAAACGGCTCCGCAATGCCACGTCATCACCTGGGTAGCAGGTCCGGCCCCACAACACCGAGCCGGGGCCGTTCGTTATATCGCGGAGCCCCTAGGAGATTGTGCAGCCAAGCGCGGAGGTGCGGGGAGCACCGGGCCCATGTGGCCTGAGTCTCCTGACGTCAGAGCTGTAATGGCTCCTGACTGGGGAGCCCCTCTTCCTGCGCTCCCCCCCGAGGCCTGGGGCCGGCCCACCTGCAAGGGGACAGCAGCTGTGTTAAGTTCTCAGGCCCTCCACCTTCTTCGGGGCTCGGTGACCGCTGGAGCGAGCCTGTGCCTCCCTCTGGAAGACAGGAAGGGAGGTCCTGCTGCCCCACATCCCCAAACGTCGAGACCCGGGAACGGCAAGCTCATTCAGGACAGGACACCTTCGTCCCCGAGCACACGTGCCGTCCTGTCCCCAGTCAGCCTCCGAACTCCTCGAAGTGAGATTTCTGAAAATGTCCTCAGGACCAGGAGGAGGACGGGAGTTGAGGGCGAGATGGGAAAATTGAATAGTATGTGGGTGTCTGGATATGAGAAGTTAAATCTAATGAAAATGTTATCCAGTTGAACCAAGAAATCAGAAGCAGGGCCTTTATTCCTGTCAACAAGGATACAGTGAAAATTAAACCAACACCGCTGCCATTTCCCACTGACCTTGTTGCCATGGAGACTGCCTCCCAATGTCAACAACTCAGAGGAGTCCAATTGGGTTCATTCAAGCATTGAGAGGCACGTGGCATCCCCTCCCGCCTCTGTCACATGGTCCCTAAATAGGGTGATCACACATCCTGGGTTGCCTGGGAGTGTCCCAGTTTATACTATTGTCCAGCCACATGATCACAGCACCCCTGTCTGTCTCCAAGGTGACCCGTCTGGACGGCGAGTTAAATGGTCACCCTTTCTATGGGTCTTTACTGAGCGTCGAGTACGTCGCGGGAGAACTGGATGGGCGCAGGCTGGTGGGGGCAGGAGGAAGGGGCAACCACAGGCCTCTGTTGGGTGGGATCATCTTTGCCACCAACATGCCACTTGTTACTTGCTCACGCAGCACCAAGAGCCTCTTCCCGTGCAGCGAAGGCCAGTCGGTTCCAGCAGGGGCCGCCTGTGCTAGCCCCACAGTGACCCAAGCTCCAGTGGACGTGCCCTGCCGTCCTTCTAGAAGCCACCGCCCCGCAGAGCGAAGGGGGCAGGCCGCCAGCCCTCCCTGGATCGCCAGAGGGTGGGGGCCTTGCAGAGCTCTCGTTTCTGTCCCCGTGTCCAGTCCCTTTCCGCAGTGCTGCAGGCCCAGCGCTTCAGGGCAGGGAAGGTCTCTCCTCAGGGCCCCGGGCCCTGGCCTGCCTCAGGTGCCCCACGGGTGCCACTGAACCAGAACCCTGGGGGTCGGGCACACTTGTCTGTATGTTGTTAAAGCCCCTTAGGGGACAGTGACATGTGGTCAGGTGAACCGGAGAGAGGCACCCATTTTGCAGACAGAGAAACTGAGGCCAAGAGGGCCCAAAGATGTTCCTCACGTCTTACGCATGTGAGACCGCCGTGGTCCGGCAGCGGCCCCTTCTCCCCACGCAGCCAGCTCCGGCATGAGCTCAGGGGTTGCCCTGTTCTTCAGCGAGGTCCCACCACGGCTGGGGTAGCCACGCCAGGGATGAACATCCGTGGCTTCCGCTGACAACCAAGAGGAAGCTGCCCGTGGGTCCCCATCTCTGACTGGGTGTGTCCCCTCCTCACCCCATCCCCAGTGACTGGAAAGCCAGGCAAGGGGCGCCCATCTCAGAGTCAAATGCAGCCCCCGCAAATCCCACCGTCTCTGGAAGGAGCCTTTCTTTGGGTGTACCCTCAACGCCCCCTGGCCTCCGGGATGAAGGTGACCAGGCCTGTGAGGACCCCAGCGGCCCAGGTTCAGCCACTGGGACTTGCTCCCGGCACAGGCCTCCCTCTCCCTCCTGCCGGCTCCATCTGCCCTAGGAGCAGGTCCGCTGCAGGTCCCACCCCCACTTCCGGCCCCGCCCCAGGGGCCCGGCCCGCTTCCTTTGCCCTGGGCTGCGTGGCCAGGCCAGCCCAGTGGCCACACTCTTCAGCCAGCTGCCCCATGTCCTGGCCCAGGGAGGACGATTGCGGAGAGGAACCAAAGGCTTTAGAGCTTTTGCCCCGCCCCCACCCCCAGCCCCCAGCCCACTTCTGAGGCAGTGGCACCCCCTGCAGTCAGAGAGGGCAGGAGACAGCATGGTGGGCGCTGGGCCAGGGGTACAGCACCGGGCTCAACCCCAGGTTCTTGGGTTTCCTACCCAGTCACCACCTCCCCACACCTCCATAAACCAGACTCCCTCTCTCCAGGAAGTGAGGCGAGTCTAGCTTTGAGTGGAAGCAACCTTGGTCCCCAGGTGGGGAGCACCCCCTCATCCATCCAGGCTGTTCCTGGGTCCCAAGAAGGGTGCAGGT
Source organism: Mormoops blainvillei (assembly GCA_004026545.1). Taxonomy (NCBI): domain Eukaryota; kingdom Metazoa; phylum Chordata; class Mammalia; order Chiroptera; family Mormoopidae; genus Mormoops; species Mormoops blainvillei. The sequence goes on along the minus strand of PVJD01007226.1, from coordinate 26,327 downwards.
TGGGAGACCCCAGGAGGCGGAGTGAGCCTGGCTCTGTAGCCCCTGTCATCCCCCACTGCTCTGCTTTGTGACCTTGGGCAAGTTGCGTAACTTCTGAGTCTTGGTTCTCAAATTAATAAATGGGATGAAAGTCCTTCAAAGGATTGTTGAGAGATTAGAGATGTAATCTCTCTGTACCCGGGGGTCAGAATAACACAGGCTGGGCAGCTTAAGTTAATTAATTTTCTTACAAAAATTAATTTTCTCACAGTCTGGAGGCTGGAAGTCCAAGGTCCAGGTGTCGGCAGGGTTGGTGTCCAGCGAGGCCTCTGCCTGGCTTCAGAAAGCCGCCTCCTCCCTGTGTGCCCACAGGGCCGTCCCTGTGTGTGCGTGCCCCTGGCGTCTCCTCCTCCCCTTACAAGGACATGCGGGAGTCCTGTTGGATCAGGACCCACCCTTAGGACCTCACTGAATCTTACTAAGCTCCTGAAAAGCTCTGTCTCCACATACAGTCGATTGGGGGTTAGGGCTTCAAACTAAGGATTTTGTGGGGACACAGTTCTGTCCACACTGGGGCGACAGCAGAGCCTGACCTGGGCTCGGGCCTCCTCGGCCTAGCCCCAGCTGTCCGCCTCTCCCCCGGGGCGGGGATGGAGCAGCCATAGCAAGTGGCACTTGGCCAGCTGCCAGCCCCATGTGGGGTCACCCCACGCCTCCCCCGCCCTGCCACCCCCCCATCTCAATTACTCTCTCTCAGCAGTCGGCGCCTCTGGGGTAAATTGTTCGTCAGAAGATGCGCTCCAAAGCAAGGCCACATGCTGCTGCTGTTGATTTCACTTTGATTATTCCTATTAGCGGGAGCGCTGCAGTCTAGCCGCGGGTGGTAATTAGGGTAAGTGTTGGGTACAGGCCAGGTCAGTGCTGGCATGGGCTGGCGGGTCCCTGTGACAGCCACCCCAGCCTCATCTCTGAGCGCCTGTCCTCACGCACGGCCCGCTGCAGGCAGCCCAGCCAGAGCCAGGGTGGGGCCCCGGCACACGTGTCCCGGGGCAGCAGCGGGACTACTGGGGAAGCCACGGGAGCACCCCGCAGCACCCCACTTCCAGTGACCAGCATGTCTCTGCTGACCGCTGCTGTCTTGTGCTGGCCCACACACTCCCTCTCTGGCACCTTCCTGTCCCAACCTTCCTGGTCACACAGGTAGCCCTCCGCCCCCCGAGCAGCCCAGAGACCCCGCCAGGCTGGAACACCCCGGACGTCCCCTGAGTGAGGTGGCTGACCGTGGCTTGGAAATGAGGAGCCCGGCGTCCTTCACTGAGATTCAGTGAGCAGAGGGGACCGATGTGACCCAGAGCCACCTGGGGCTTATTTTCTGGGAATTCCCTTTCCTCCTGTGCCCCCACCCCCGGTCGTGACCTTATCTTTAATCAAGTGTACTTTTAGTGCAGCTCCCCCTGTGCTGCTCTCAGGAAGAAGGGAGGGCTGGGCAGGGGATGGCCCGTGCGCATTTATTAACCTTCGTCTCACAAAGCGCTCTTTTCCCCGTGGAAATCTCCTTTCCCGCTGATTCATTACTTGGTAGGAAGCAGAGCATGACATCTTAAGAGCCGTCTTGATAGTATTTGATATTCAGCACTAACAACTCGCCACCTCCAAGGAGGGGGATCCTCCCCACCAGAGAGGGGGAGGCGAATCTGCATGTTGGATGTTCCAGGACAGTAGGTAATTTGCATGAAGCATCCAGAAATCCTCTGCTGGCAATCTGTCACCCTTCACCGGGTTTTCATTTTATAACCTTCACAACAGAAGGAGGAGAGGAAGAGCAGAGCAAATTCGGTCGCCGCACCCCCTGGGGGCCGGAGCAGAAGCCTGGTCTCAGCCCAGTGTCAGGGAAGACGGGCCCTGGGCAGGGATGACAAAGATGTCTGCCTCTCAGGGATTAGCAAGCCCACCCCCCCCCCAAGACCTTTGGGTGAGGTGTGGCCGTGCAGCTGAACCCAGAGGTGGGGCTCATCTCTCCAGACGGCCAAGGTCAGACGACGGTCAAGGTCAGACTTGGTGGGGGTTTTCCTGAGAACATGTGGTCTGGTTCTGCAATGAGCCCAGGCTGCCCAGAGGTAGACGCCTGCGTGATGAGCTACAGGGGGCGGTTCTGCTCCCAGACCTGCAGCCCCTGGAGAACAAAGGCTCGGGACCGAGTTACATGTCCACCATCCTGACCGCACGCGAGGAACTTCTGGAGAGCTTTTTTAGAAAGCCTGAGCACCCGAAAAACTCAGAAACATGCCTTCACAAAGATACACACGCCCCTGTGTTCATTGCAGCGTCACTCACGGTGGCCAAGGGGTGGAGCCAACCAAAGTGTCCCTCAGTAGAGGACTATCTGAAGACGTGGGCCACACATGCAATGGAACAATGCTCAGCCCTCAGAGAAGGCGACATACTGCAACTTGCGACAACATGGGAGGACCTTGAGGATCTTATGCTCAGGGAAATAAGCCAGAAAAAGCTAAGAACCATGTGATTTCACTCATATGTGGGATATAAAACTCACGGACACAGACAGCAATGTAGTAAGTTGCCGGAGGGAAGGGGTTGGAGGTGGGTGGGGGACGGAGGGGTCCTGATCTATGGCGATGGAAGATGGCTCGACCTTGAGGGATAGACACACCGTGCAGTATACAGGTGATGTAGAGATCGTACACTTGAAACTTACATGATCCTATTAACTAATGTTACTCCATTGAATTTTTTTAAAACCTGGGCACCACCCCAGACAAGGACATCAGACTCTCCAGGCTGGGGCAGGAGCCAGATGCTGAGACAGGCCATCTACCTGTGCAGTAGTATAAGGAAGGGAGGGTCCTTGAGTCCTGTGCTCTGTCCCCCAGCCCAGCTTCTGTTTTCTCGCTATAAAACGAGGAGTCTGGGAAAGGTCCTCCACCAAGGGGGCTTAGGGCATGGGGACAGGCCGGGGAACCTGACCCTCACTTGTGCCAGAGCCAGGCCCCTTCTGCTGTTACCTTCCATACCAGACTTCCAGGTGAAAGTTTATCTGAGACAAGGACTGCAGAGCTGTGATGAGGTTTGCAAACCTCTGGCCTGGGCCTTCACCGCCAGCTGCCGGGGACAAGGTGGCCCGAGCCAGCAGGAGCACAGGCCTCCTGGGGCTGGTGGCAAATCCCCCAAGTGACCCCAAGGTGGAGGCTACGCACCTGGGGAAAGGTGGGCTATAAACCCGCCACTGTCCCTGCACAGGCCCATCCATAGCGCCCTGAACAGGCACATATGACTTCAAACCCGGAGTCCATCCAGACAGCTCCGACAGCTCGGGACAGAAGCCATCAGACAGCAACAGCCCAGTTTCCTAGATGACTCTCCAGAATCTAAGACCTGCGGGGACCAGGACCATGGGCCCCGGTGCTGGCAGTGCTGGCAGCAGAGCCCCAGGCGCCTGTGGGAGCAGCAGAGGGCAAGGACCGTGAGCAGACACCTGGGCAGGTGTGCAGAGGAGGGCGGCAGCGCCCATGAGGGATTCCCAGCAGTTTGCAGCCCTCACACATGGGGTTTGCTTTGCACAACCCCTGAAGTTCTCCGTGAAGGTGCTGGCCAGGAACAGAGGCATGAGGTGGACACTGTGGAACTCTGCCCCCAATCCCGCGTTCCAAGGCCGAGCTGCCGTTGGGTTTCCCAGCAAGAACCCCCATTCACGTAGCGTCCACCGGCCACAGGGCAAGGCCCGCAGCCCATGTTGCATGTTACCATCGTCGCCACCGCCACCGTGAACAGTTGTGACCACCGCAGCTCTTTGCTGGGTGCACGCGAAGTGCCAGGAGAATGGGTCAGGTTGCCTCCTAGCCACCGCGTCAGGCAGATGCTGTTGTGTTCCCTTTGTACAGATCAGGAAACTGAGGCTCAGAGGGGTTTGGTGACTTGCTCAAATTCACACAGCAAGTAGAGGCCAAAATCTGGACTCAAGTCCGGGTGTGAGTGTGACGCAGCTCCCACCTGCTGTGTAGACTGTCCCCACGTGCCTCTGGGTCCTGGAGCCCCTTGCAGACAAGGGCAGGTGACTTGTGACAGCTTTTCCCCTGGGCCCTGGGACAAAAGCTCAGCCAAAGGAGAAGGGAATTGTTCTCACGTCGGCAAGGCCACTGGCCTCTCCCTGGTGCAACACTGTGCCCTGCTCCTCCTCCCAGATGCCTGCTTCCCGCACTGTGCCTCCTCACAGCAGCCTCGGGGCCGTGCCATGCCTGGCGTGCCCCCTAGGGCTGGGCCACCTTTTGGCCGGGTCCATCCAGCTGAGAAGGGAGAGTGGAGAGAGCGGGCGTGAACGGTCCCCGCCCTCAGTGAGGCGAGCTGGTTGACTTTAGAGTGCCAGCCCCTTCCTGCCACGCAAGTAGGGAGACAACCCTCGGCCTTTGGGGGACCCCACTGCAACACCAGGGGCAGCAGAGGTCCCGGGACGGGGGGTTGAGCCAAAACCCAAGGGCAGCCATCCAGGTGGCCAGTCACTAGTGGTCCCCCACTGCCCAGGCCACGTGGGCCCTTCCATCCTGTCCCCTGCCGCCCCTTGAGGCTGGGAAGTCCAGTGAGAGCAGGAAGCTAACGCACACCCTTGGGAGGGGGCCCTGACCTCCACCTCCTCTCCAGGTCTCCGTGAAGTGCAATCTGGGGAGGTCCCGCTCTCTCCCACTTCAGGCCCCCTTGAAGAGCCACCCTGGTGCCCTTGGACTTGGGGAAAACCAAAGCCAATCTCTAGGCAGTCCACTCCCAGGCTGCGTCATGGGGCAAGGAGGAGAAGAGGCAGAGGCTGCTGCGGAGGGGCACAGACTCCTCAGGGAGTCTGGGGGGGCAACCTGGTGCCCCCTCCTCCCTCTTCATTTGTCCCTGGAGCCAGCCTCCCAGCAGAGACGGGTTGCGCTCTGAGAGGGCCCAGGCCCCACACTCCCTGCCCTTCCCTGCCCCCGTGGCCTCTGACCACCCCGCCTCTGTCCCCCCTAGTCCACGGCATCAAGTGGACCTGCAGCAATGGCAACAGCAGCTCAGGCTTCTCGGTGGAGCAGCTGGTGCAGCAGATCCTCGACAGCCACCAAACCAAGCCGCCACCGCGGACCCACAACTGCCTGTGCACCGGCAGCCTGGGTGAGCGGGGTTTCTGGTGGGCAGGGGGCATGATGGGGCCAAGGGGGCTCTGCCAGGCAGCGGGCCTGCTCTCCTCCTCCTGGGTTGCCATGATGTCCAGTGAGGGGAGCGGGCAGCCCAGGGCCAGGCAAGAGCACAGCACCCAGGACGGCCTCGCCCTTGTCCTGCCCCACCAGCTGGCGGGACAGCCTACTTTGGGCAGGAGAGCGCAGCTTCCTAGAAGTGGGGGAAGCAGAGTTGGGGGGTGCATCCGAGGGTGGAGCTCCAGGCCCCTGTCCGCCCACCAGAACACCCTCCAGGCCCCCAGGGCCCTTGGGCTGCGTCAGCAGGAAGCCCAGGTCTCCGGGTGCTGGGCCAGCCGGGCTCTTCAGGAGGATCAGTCTTGAGTTGCTGGGACCACTGAGACCAAACCCCTTCCTTTAACCTCTGTCCTTAACCGAGGACATACAGTGTCCAGCACTCTCCACTCGCATCTCCCTCTTCCCGATAATGGGGTTTGCTCATTGAAACGCACCTTCTCCGCTCCCTGGGCCGCCTTAGTTAGATATTCCGCTAGAGGGGGCAACCCACTTCCCTGCGACACCTTCAGGCATTTAGGAATCTTGGTGGTGAGGCTGTCGTGGGACCAGGAACATTCTCCCTTTTATCAAAGCAAAGTGGCCCTTATCAGATGGCGTGAAAACAGTGATGGAGTGGGAGAGAACAGGAAGACGCACGCCACCAGGACGGCGTGGGGGTGCACCTGACTGGTAGAGCCCTGAGACGCTCCGCGCAGGGGGCTTTTTCCTTCTCTGCCCCTGAACTGGGGGCTTAAGGTTCTGCCTTTTGGCTGCATTTTAGAAAAGTTCCTGTCCCACAAAGAGCTGAGGACAGATCCGGCTGGCTAAACAGGGCGGTGGCCCCAAATACCTCTCGGCCTCCGGAGCAAAGTCTGGACCGCCCTCCGGTCCTGGGGCCTGAGAGCGCACCCTGGGAGAGTGCCATGCTCTCCATACCCCGCTCCACCCGGCTCGCTGTCCCACCGTGGTCCCCAACTGAGGGGCTTCCTGAAACGCTCACTTGGCTTGAGCAGGCATGGAAACTTATGGGGGACGGAGAGGGACAAGGCCACCGCCCCCGGCGGAGCCCAGGCCAGCGAGATATCCTTTCCGGGGGAGGTGCGTGCGCCAAGGTGGAAGGAGTTTCCCTGGAGGATGCCGTTCTCTCCAGCCTCTCCTTCCCCGCTTGCCATGCTCCAGGGCACTACTGTCACTATTTGAAAAGTGAGTCAAGAAAAAAGGCGCCCAGGCTGGAGGATGGTAACATGGGGCACTAGAGAGCCCCGGGGCTCGGAGTCAGTGGGCCCAGACCCTGAGCGATGGCGACACGCCAGCCCCAGGGGCTCAGCAGCCTGCCCAGTCCCCCGGGTGGGGCTTCACCACGTCCCAGCTGCCCAGAGACAGGGTCCACCACAGCCCAGCTCTGACTCTCCCTTCGTGTGTGTGCGTGTGTGTGTGCGTGTGTGGGCACGTGGTGCTTCTGGTCCCTGCAGGAGCGGGCAGCAGCGTGCATCACAAGTGCAACAGTGCCAAACACCGCATCATCTCGCCAAAGGTGGAGCCACGGGCGGGGGGCTACGGCGGCCACGCGGAGGTGCAGCACAACGACGTGTCGGAGGGCAAGCACGAGCACAGCCACGGCAAGGGCGCGAGCCGCGAGAAGAGGAACGGGAAGGTGGCCAAGCCCGTGCTGCTCCACCAGAACAGCACCGAGGTCTCGTCCACCAACCAGGTGGAGGTCCCCGACACCACCCAGAGCTCCCCCGTGTCCATCAGCAGTGGGCTCAACAGCGACCCCGACATGGTGGACAGCCCTGTGGTCACAGGTGTGTCCAGCATGGCAGTGGCCTCGGTGATGGGGAGCTTGTCCCAGAGCGCCACCGTGTTCATGTCTGAGGTCACCAGCGAGGCCGTGTACACTATGTCCCCCACCGCTGGCCCCAACCACCACCTCCTCTCGCCCGACGCCTCTCAGGGCCTCGTCCTAGCCATGAGTTCTGACGGCCACAAGTTCGCCTTCCCCACCACAGGCAGCTCGGAAAGCCTGTCGATGCTGCCCAGCAATGTCTCCGAAGAGCTAGTCCTCTCCACCACCCTCGACGGTGGCCGGAAGATTCCAGAAACCACCATGAACTTTGACCCCGACTGTTTCCTCAATAACCCAAAGCAGGGCCAGACCTACGGGGGCGGAGGCCTGAAAGCCGAGATGGTCAGCACCAACGTCCGGCACTCGCCGCCCGTGGAGAGGGGCTTCGGCTTCACCGCCGTCCTCACCAAGGAGATCAAGACCGAGGACACCTCCTTCGAGCAGCAGATGGCCAAGGACGCGTACTCCTCTTCCGCGGCGGCTGCGGCCTCCGGCTCCCTCACCCTGACCGCGGGCCCCAGCCTGCTGCCCTCGGGCGGCGGCCTGAGCCCCAGCACCACCCTGGAGCAGATGGACTTCAGCGCGATCGACTCCAACAAGGACTACACGTCCAGCTTCAGCCAGACGGGCCACAGCCCCCATGTCCACCAGACCCCCTCCCCGAGCTTCTTCCTGCAGGACGCCAGCAAGCCCCTCCCCCTCGAGCAGAATGCCCACGGCAGCCTGAGTGACTCTGGGGGCAGCTTCGTGATGCCCACGGTGAAAACAGAGGCTTCGTCGCAAACCAGTTCCTGTAGCGGCCACGTGGAGACGCGGATAGAGTCCACCTCCTCCCTCCACCTCATGCAGTTTCAGGCCAATTTCCAGGCCATGGCTGCCGAAGGGGAGGTCACCATGGAGACCTCGCAGGTGGCCGAAGGCGGAGAGAGCCTGATCAAGTCTGGGGAGCTGCAGGCCTGTAGCTCCGAGCACTACCTGCAGCCCGAGACCCCCGGGGTGATCCGCAGCACAGGCGGCGTCCCCATCCTCCCGGGAAATGTGGTGCAGGGACTGTACCCCGTGGCCCAGCCCGGCCTCAGCAACGCCTCCAACATGGAGCTCAGCCTGGACCACTTCGACCTCTCCTTCAGCAACCAGTTCTCCGACCTGATCAACGACTTCATCTCCGTGGAGGGCGGCAACGGCACCATCTACGGGCACCAGCTGGTGTCGGGGGACGGCGCGGCGCTCTCGCAGTCGGAAGACGGGGCCCGCGCCGCCCCCTTCGCCCAGGCGGAGATGTGCATCCCCTGTTGCAGCCCCCAGCAGGGGAGCCTGCAGCTCAGCAGCGCCGAGGGCGGGGCCAGCACCATGGCCTACATGCACGTCGCCGAGGTGGTCTCGGCCTCCTCGGCCCAGGGCACCCTGGGGCTGCTGCAGCAGAGCGGACGGGTGTTCATGGTCACTGACTACTCCCCAGAGTGGTCTTACCCGGAGGTAAGCGGTTGCTGCACCTCCCCACCTACCTCGCCTGCTCACCCTGTGGTATGAAGCGAAGGGGACCTCACTTGCATGTGGCCCTCCGCACCACACAGACCGTGTTTTCCCCTCCCTCTGTCCCCAGGTCACTTGAAACACCTCCACCTGTCCCAGGGGTGGTTCTTAGCCTTAGTTACAGGGAGTAGCTTTAAAGTCAGGGTTTTTTTTCGGAGACCAGGTGGCCCGCCAGCTCCAGTAGAGCAGTCTGCTGTCTCCTGGTTTGTTTTAAGATGCCACCTTTGTTTTGCTTTGCTTTGTGGGGCAGGAGTTGGGGGGAGGGGTCCTAGGGCTGCTGGGAAAAAAAAAAGAATTGAAAGTCACCACCCTAGACCCACCGTAGCCGCTGCTCTTGGTTCGCTTCCCTGAACAAAACGAGACGGAGCAAACACAAACCCCCAGCACATACACAGGGAAGGTGCAGCTTCTGAGTCCTTACCTGGAGGACTTCCTTGGGTAAATCTGGCCGCTACAAAATCAGAAGCACGTGACACGAGCCAGTGCCTCCCACTGGCCCCCCACCCCCGCCCACCGTCTCAGACCTGACACGGGAGCACTGCCCCAAAGCCCAGGACTTCGGCACAGTGTTTAAGGAAGGGATCTTTGCTTCTTCTCTGACCGGAATGGCACAGGAGAGGGGAGTGGCCTGAGCGCTTCCAGCCGCACCCTGCTCCACCCGTCCCAGCCCGCCTGCCAGGTGCTTGGGGCCCAGACTGGTTCCGTCTCCCCATTTGGTGGCTGCGCACGGCTCCCTTGGTATTACTGCCATGTTCCCTAGATGCCAGGGCAGGGGGTGCTGCCCCGGAGATGGGAGGGATGACCCTGAACCTCATGGGCTGGCTTAACTGAGGCAGTGATGCAGACCTTGCCAGAGGGCTTCGGGCACGGGCACCTTCCAACCCAGGTGCTGGCAGGGGACCCGAGATGACGCCCAGCTCGAGGCTGGGCAGTGCGTTGCCCTGGGAGGTGGAGTGCCTCTCAGAGCCTCCCCTGGGCTCTGGGGAGGGGGACGGGGTATGGGGCACGTCTCCGGGGCTTTGCCGTGGCTTCACCTCTGTGTGGCTCAGTTTCCTCACCTGGAAGATGGGGCCGTGACAGCACCTGCTTAGGGGTGCTGCCAGGAGTGCTTGGCAAAGCCTTTGGCCACAGTACGTAATCAGGGAGTACTGGCCATCGTTCCATGGCCGCCGCAGCCCGTGGTGCCCTGTGCTCCTTTCCATGGCCTCCTACCGTGGCCGTAGGGAGAGGTTCCCATTGGCTGACCATGTTTGACCTGGAAGAGGTCACCTAGACTGGGGGCCTCCGTGTTACAGTCTCCACCAGGAGGCGCACACCCGCTCTGACCCCTGCCTTTACGGCAAAGCTAAGATGTATGTACCAATCCCCCAGCTCTCAGACGCCACGCCAGCCCAGCCAGTGGCCCAGCCTATGGACCGGAGTGCCCTGGAAACACAGCAGTATCTGGACAGGGCAGCTCTGCCCACCCACCGTGTGGACAGGGCATTTATAGAAACCCTCGGATGTCCAGAGGCGGCCGCCCTGTATGTCAAGGAGTCTGGGTCCCAAGCCTGGCCCCACGCTTTTTAGCTGGTGACCTTGGGCAGGAAACTGCCCTTCCTGTCCCTACCTGGTCGGGGTGTGTGAGGACTGAGTGAAGAAAAGGTCTCAGGCGGCACCTGTCTCCTGTCCGCCTCCATTTGCTCCCCTCACTGCCCCCCAAGATTCCAGAAGGTTCCAACCGGTTTCCTGCTGGAGTGGCCCCATGTGACTCCCTCGAGACAACGATCTTAGGAGCAGGCTCCTAGCAGCCCCCACGTTTCCCCAAGGTGAAAGGTCAGCCCAGCCCAGCAGCTTGCCCTACTCCCTCCATGGGCTTAACAGAGGAGTTCGGAGGAAGAGGCCGGCGGGGTCTGGCTGCATGAGGTCGGGGCTGGGCGTTGCAGTGCTGTCTGAGTGACTCAGAGACCTGGCTCCTCTGAAAGTGGCTGAGGGGGTGGCCTCGAGGCCCTCCAAGTCCTGGGACCTGGGCGATTGGGTCCTCAGGGCACTTTGAGGCCTGTGGGAGCTGGAGGCAGAAGGAGGAGCCCCCTCCCCTGGGCCTCAGCCTGGGTGTGCAGGTGCTAAGGACTCAGGCCCTGAGCCGGCCCACTCTGCACCGAGTACCAGCCCGCAGATCCCTAAGCAGTGCCTGGGAGAAAGTCAGTTCAGCCACTGGCCACACGAGGGCGGTATGGGAACAGGAAAGGGATGCAGGTCTGGGTGGCCCTCGGTGATTCCAGCTGCCCAGAAACAAAAGCAGCTCAAATTCAATTTGATTTGGAAAATGCACAGCTGGGCCATTTGGGGCCGATGTGGCTGAATGGCGAGACCTCTCTGCAGAGGCTCTAGGGGCCCTACGCCCCCCTCCGTTATCCCTATCCTGCACCTTTTTGGTGCAGGAAAGAGCACCTCCCCTCCTGACCCTCCCTGCCCCTCACCAACCCCCCCCACCCCGCTCCACCCCTGCTGGCATGTTTGCCCTCCCCTTCTCCACGGGCCAGAGGCCCGCTCGCTGACCGTCCAGAGCAGGGGTCCAGCCAGGTTCTGCCCAGCACACGGGGGGCTCTGTGGTGAGACACACAGGCCTGGGACACTTCCCAGTCTGTAAGCATGGGGTCAGGATAAACAGTCGCCCAGCGTCCCCACCCAGCTCTAAAATTCGATGGTGCCAGGCAGCCACTTTTCAGGAATGTGGAGGCGGGGGCCGTCTTGCTGTCTGTTCTCAGAGGGTCCCCCACTCCCGCAGGCAGCCCCCACCTCTGTGTTCTGTCCTCACCCCCAGCGGCAGCCGGTCACCAACACCCCCACACACCAACACACACACACACACACACACACACACACACACACACAGAGGCGCGCAGGTGCCCCTGGGCCCGGGATCTGCCCTACGGGTCCTTTGTCTCAGGAGTCCCAGGACACAGTGACCTCAGATGGCATTTGTCCCTCCCTCCCCTCCTCCAAGCCCTCTGTGTCATCCCCCTTCACTGCCATTCCTGGGGCACCCAGCAGAGGGGGCTGCAATTAGAGCTTTCAGGTGCCTGTATCACAGGGGTTCAGGGCAGCAAGGCCGGTGTTGCCATGGAAACCATCCCCCAGAGCTGAAGGATGCTGAGCCCACCCTCTGGTGGTTTCCATGGAGAAGGGCCTCCTGCCCCCAGGAATGCCTGGGTCCTTTGTTCCTCACAGCAGCCCTGGCTTCATGCGAGCAGCTGTCGATGGCACAATTTTTCTTTTCCTTTTCTCTCACGTGGTAACTGCCTGTGGCCTTTGCAAGCCGCTGCTCTTCCCCTTCCCGGGAACCAGGGAGGATCATGCCCTGAGCTGGCCTCTGGGGCTCCCAGGCACCCCGACATCGGGTTCTGCTCGGGCCACAGGCCAGCCTCCCAGCCCGCACCCACCCCCAGCCCCTCCACTCCAACAGTGCACCCCATGGAGCCGCAGATCAGAATCGAGGGACCCAAGGCCAGAGGGTCCTCTGGAGATCAGATGCCACCCAGAGAGGCTGGGCCACTTGCCTGAGAATAGTCACTGAGGGACAATGACAGGCCTCCTGCTTTTGGCTCCTGGTCCAGTGCTCCCTCCACTACCCCCCAAACTTTGGTTCCCCAGCTAAACGATGACTCCCTCAGAGCCAGCCCTGCCCACAGGAAGCCCCACACAAGAGCAGGGGAGGAATGCCTTCCAGCCGGGGACAGTCCCTCCCAGAGTGGAGCGTGGAGCCCTCTCCCCTGCGCCGGGCTCTGGGAGCCACCTGCACCCCTTCCCTCGACGCAGCCCCCCTGCTGCTGATGCCCGAGGTCAGCTCTGTCTCGGTTCCAGGAACCTTGCGGGGGCCTTGGGAACAAGCCCCGTGTTGAGGCTGGGGGTCCCTCCAGGGCAGGGATGGGCCAGTGCCAAGGAGAGGGCACCCAAGAACGGGCGACTGAGCAGAAGAGTATGTCTCACCAGCCTGGACCCCAGCAGCAGGAGAGCTGGGGTCTGGCCTCTGTGGCCTGGAGAGGTGGGGGGAGGGGTCCCACACTCCTTAGCCCGTCCACCACCCAGACTCCAGTCGGCGCGCCTCTGGGTCTTCTCTAGCCCAGGCAAATAGGCGGTACTCTCAGTCCCGCCCTGGCAGCTCCCGGCCCCCACTGGGAAGAGTGGGTGGAGCTGGTGGTGGGCCCACCCAGGGAGAGCCAGAGAGGCCAGCATCCCTGCCCTCTGTCCCTCCTCCCCAACCCGGGACCGCCTCCGCCTCTCAGGGACTGCCTGAATCCTGGTGGAGTGCCTACCCTCACTGGCCACACTGGACACAACACAGTGCAAGAGGGCACTATCAGCCACTGGCCAGGACAGCGCCGTAAAGCAGCACTGACCGGGGCACGGCCTGGCAGGTTCCCACAGGTCAGGGACTCCCAGCCTCTCCCCCTGCTCTCCTGTTCCTGGGCGCCTCCAGGCCCCTGGGGACAGGGCCCTTTTCCCTTGACAGAGCAACCTTGCCCAAGGCCTCCTCCCCCACCCCGCTCTTCCAGCCCAGCTGCGCCGCCCGCCCCCCAGCCCCATGGGAGCAGCTGCAGCCCCAGCCAGGCCGCCCTCAGCTCAGTGCCTGCTGGTGCAGTGCGGGCACAGTGAGGGGCCCAGGTGGCTCTGTGAGTGCCCTCGATGGCCCAGCACAGAGACATGGGCCCAGACCCACCCAGCCTCCAGCTCTAAGGGCCCCTGGCCCAGGGCACCCTCCTTTCCCTAGCTCTGCTGCCTTTCTCATCATCTCCATCTACCCCGTCCCCTTCCCTGCCTCTTCCTTGGCCCTCCCCACCGTGCCCTGGGGGTCCCGGATGTCTTCCCACTGCTCCACCGGAACTCCCAGGCTTGGCCGTGACACTAAGATGCTCAGGCCTCTTTTCCAAACTCAGAGCTCCCTCCATCTGTCCACAAGCAGCCCCTCCTCCACTTCCTTCCAGGGGCGCTTCAGAAGCTGGAAAGGTCTGGGAAACTCTGTGCTCCTGTGTGGACCTGAAGGTTACGTGGGAGGGGTCGGAGCTGCAGGTGCCTGTGCTGGATGCCAGCAAGGAAGGCGGGGAGCACCTGGGGCCCCCTCTTCCCGCGGCGGTCAGAAACAGTCAGGGCTGACCCCAGAGGCCTGTGTCCCTCGCCCGCCCTCCCCCCGCGGTGGCTGACACACGTCCCTGCTGTCTCTTCCCTCCAGGGAGGAGTGAAGGTTCTCATCACAGGCCCGTGGCAGGAAGCCAGCAATAACTACAGCTGCCTGTTCGACCAGATCTCAGTGCCTGCGTCCCTGATTCAGCCCGGCGTGCTGCGCTGCTACTGCCCAGGTGAGGCGCCGCCTCCCCGGGGGCACAGGCCTGGGGGGTGCTGGGGGCACCGCAGGCGAGCCGTGTCATCGCTCCGGGCCTCACTCTCCTCAGCTGTGAAGAAGTGGGTCCCAGATCGGCCCTTATAATGCCACTTGCTCTGGCTCATGAACCCCATATGAGACAGGGACACGGGCACACTTGGCGGGGATCCTGCATGGTTAGGGGCCGTGTAGAGAGCCGGCACACGCAGGACTGGCCACCCCACGAAGCTCCAGCCTCCCCCGGCCCGACGGGTTGCTGGAGCTGGTGAGAGCCAGGTGGTGGAGGGGCCCGACAGGAGCCGGCTGGGGCCAGAGGCCTCCCAGGGAGCAGGCGGACCTCGCTCCTGCCCACACGCCCCGCGGCCCAAGCCGACCGAGAGCCGCCAAAACAAGAGAGCCCACACGTGGGGTCCCCAAGGTCAGTGCCCCTGGGGCCCAGAGCAGGGCAGAGAGGGATGGAGAAGGCCTTGTTAGGCGACAGGGGCGGGGGGTATCAAACTAAAAATAATCCACGCAAACTCCGTTGAGGTTTCATGAGTCACCCACCCCATGCCCAGAAGGCACAGACACAGAATTTGTTTCCGGGTTCAGGGGCGGGAGCCCTGCGTGCTGTCTCACAGGGCTTCGTCATCTGCTTAGCTTGGTGTCTCTGTCTGATCCACTTGCCCTTGACTTCTGCCGTCGTCACCTCTCCGGGGGCCTGTCAGCTCCGAGGGCAGGGTCTGAGTCTCCCAGGGCTCAAACAGTACCTGGCACGCCAGAGAGGGAGAGCAGTGTTTGTGCAGGAATCGGTTCCTGGAGCACGTGCTTCCTTCTCCCCAGCTAGGACTGGGGGCACCCCTTGGCTGGCCCCTTGCACACCCCGGCAGCCCCAGGGATGGCCTGTCCAGCTTGCTCAGGCCGCGAACGGAGACACCGGCCAGGAGGCAGAATGGCAAGGGCAGAGGCTCCCACCCCATGTTACCTGAAGCCAGGGCGCCTGCAAAGGCGAAAGAGAACTCTGTGTGGAGAGCTGCTGCGGATGGGGAGGAGAAGGGAGTGGGGGTCCCCAGGGCAGCAGCAGACCCAGCCCGTGCCAGGTGCCAGTTCCCACCTGGGTGCTGCAGCCTTAGCCTCCGCCCGCCTCAGCCGTCTGCCTCCCGAGCCCTCCCCAGGCCCTCCCCAGGCCCCCAGCCTGGGCTTCAGAGCTCTCGGGCGGGACGCTTCCTTCTCTCTCCCCGCCTCCCCTTGCAGACTGCTGCCCACGCTGGGCCCACGGGCTCGGCATCCACTTGAACCCAGCAACTCCTTCACTGCAAACATCCCAGGGAGCCTCGGCCAGTGTCCCTGATAGCCCTGCCCCCACCGGCTGCCTGGCAGGCTCCACCGGCCAGCTCAGCCCTCTTGGCTCCCAGCAGCCCTGCCCGGCCTGGCGCGCAGCCCGCCTGCATGCCGGCCGGGCTGGGTCGGCCCATCGCAGCTGGGGGCTCTGCGACTAACGCGGCCCTCCCAGCCCTGCCGGCGGCGTGGGGGGAGCGGGCAATGTGTTATTAAACTGTCCACTTATCACCTGCTGCTGGAACAGGACTCGCCTGGCCTATAAATAGATGCCACTTCCTATACCTGGTCCTTGCCCGGCTGAGGACCCAGACCTTGCCTGTCCTGAGTTATCTGACCCTCCAAAAAAAAAAAAAACTGGCCTCTGTGTGCCCTCTGGACGCTGTCCCCGGCCAGGACCTGGCAAACCCTGGGGGCTGGGTCAGTCACACAGGTCAGCACAACCCCGGTCAGCCAGTTACCCTCCGGGTGACGAGCTCGGTGGTTGACGTCTCTGGGCCTCAGTTTCTACATCTTTAAAAACCTGCCGGATGGCTGAGAGTGCATGATGGGAGCTGTCCCTGGAGCGCCGGACTCACCAGCGCAGGCCCTGCAGGTGCCCCACAGTGAGGCCTTCACCCTCGTTTGTCCCGGGGTGGGGGGTGTGGGGGAGAGAGTACCGGGCTGCTGCAGTCTCTGCACGCTGTGCGTCTGAGACCCCAGAGCTGGCGAGCAGACTGCCCCAGCCACCGTCCCGTAGACCCTTCGAACAGACTGCAGCTTGGACCAGCGGACACCAAGGGACGAGAGGCCGCCACCCCAAAGCCGACAGAGAGCGGGGCCCTGCTGCTGGGCCCCGTTCTGTTCTTCAGCTCCCGCAAACATGGGGTCCCCTCGGACGTCTCACTCTGAGGGCGGACGTGCCACCCTGTAAGACAGCTCTGCGTGCATTCACTCACTGATTCATTTCTTCATTCATCAAATGACCTGCCAGGTATGGGGCAGGTGCCCGGAAGGAAGCAAAGCGTGAGACCCAGACGTTAACCCTAACCCTGACTGTGGCGGACAACGCTGGCTGCTTAAGGGATCGCCCCTGGGTCTCCCAAGGGCCTGAGGACGCTAGAGCTGAACTTGAAGAAGGAATCCTTGAGGCCAGGGCCCAATCAGCCTCTCTGGAAGAAGGGCTCAGAGGCCTCTGAGGGCAAGCTGGCCGGCTTAGGGGCTGGGGGTACGTGGAAGGAGGGGTTCCTGGAGGGAGTGGGGGAGGGGTGTGGGGAGCACGGATGACCACTGGCCACCAGCCTGGCACACCTGTCCAAGCACAGTGGGGAAGGAGAGTCCAGCCCTGACCAAGAAGGTCGGAAGGGAGACAGGCAAGTCGAGGCACCGAGTAAAGGCGGAAGCAGCTGGGAAAAAGGACTCAGGACTTAGGAAAGGCAGCCGGGCTCAGGAGAAGAGACAGGAGCCACCAACAAGAAGACTTCGCTTTGGGGCTTCTGGATAGCCCCCCCCTGGATGCCCAGGAAGTCACCAGAAAGCAAAAGATGAAATTCAAAATAAGGGGAGCACTGTTTTGTAGCCATTCATTCAACAGTTATTGAATGGTCACAACACACCAGGCACTGACCTTGGCCCTGGGCATAAAGAGGGGCCAGGACAGACCCAGTCCTCCCAGCTCTCCCGGAACTTACATGCTACTGCAGGAGGCAAAACACAAAGAAACACAGAAATGGCCAAGATAACTGGAGAAAAACTCCATCAGGTCACTCAAAACAGGGCCATGTGGTGAAGTAACTTGGGAAGAGGGTAGTGTTGGGGGAGACTGAGGAGGGGAGGCCTCTCCCAGGCTGGGACCCTAGGCCAGGACCTGAATGATGGGGTGGAGCCAGCGCGGGAAGGGTTGGGGGGGGGGCACCCAGGCAGCAGGCAAAGGACGTGCAAAGGCCCTGAGGCAGGAAGAGGTTTCCTGGCCCGCCAGAGGAACACGAGGGCTGGCGAGTCGCACACGGCAAGGTCGGAGAAGACAGCAAGGACCAAGCTGCATCCCTCCTTCTGAGTCCTGGGAAGGAAATGGCTTTGGTTTTACTTGCAATGGGAAACCATTAGTTTTAAATGGGCAGTGACTTGATTTAAATTCTGTCTTTAAAAGCTGATTCTGTGTGTGTGGGAGAGTGGATTGCAGGGAGGAAGAGCAGAAGCAGGAAACCATAGGAAGCGGACAGAGGGGCACCTTTCCTGACTTGAGGTGGGGGGCTCCTGTGGGCAGTGCACTCCCACGGGTTTGAGGTACGGGTGTGGGGCTATGGCCCCCGGACACCAGCCCAGCAGGAACGGGCCCCAGCGGTGCAGCAGTTGTCCTCAACAGAGGCTAATGCAGGAGTCTGAGCCAGATGGTGGCCACTTGGACAAGTATGGTGGCCGTGGAGATGGAGAGAAGCCAACGGAGCAGGGACTCACTGATGGACCAAATCGGGGTGAGGGGAGAGCATCCCGTGGGTGGGCCTGTGTGAGCCAGGCTGCTGGGCTGGCACCCAGGAGTCCACGGCATGTCCTCCCCATCCATCTCTCTGGAGAAGAAAGGGGTGCCTTTGGATCTGCCACTGTCCTAGCATCACTGCATGTTGTGCCGGCACTGGGAGATGGTGGAAGAAGAGCAGCTGTTGAGAAGGACCCCCGGGCTGGGACGTCTGATACAGAGAAGACTTGAGCTCCCCAGGGGCCGGCCGAGGGACCACAGGCTTGCTCTGGGGAAGAACAGGGCTGAGCGGGCTCAGACGGCGCATGTACTGACCGCCTTTCCTTCCTGTCGGTAAACCAGGCTCCCCACCAGGGCAGGCAGGTAACCACAAGCTTGGAGATCCGCCCGGAGATGCTGCCAGAGCTCCGGAGCTTCCGGGCTTGGCTGGAGATCCCTGCCCAGAGAGGTTCTGCAGGAGGCCCTACGGGACCCACACCCACCATGGATCCAGGTGGTCCAGCACGTGGTCTAGAGCCGGGGGAGGAAAAGGACAGGAGAAAAAACCCACTGGTCATCCTTAGGCAGTGACTTCCTGGAGACCTGTGGCAGGGACGGTGGCCTAGTACATGCACCTGGAGTGGACACAGGCCACTGGTCAACAAGCTGGCTCCCCCACGGGAAGCGAGGTGCACATGAGATGTCCTCAGAGGGAAGTGGGGCTTTACCCTGCCCTGGGGAGCAGCTGGTTTGGACCGCTTCCTCCAGCCTGTGAGCTTCTGCAAACCAAGTCTAAACAGTAATCTGACCCCGTGTGCGGCCTCCCTGGAAATCTGTCCTGGGAGGCCCTGGGCACTGGTGTCTGGTGTTCCAGAAAAGCAGGACAGAGAGCACATAGCTCCGACACCTACCAGGGGATGAGGCCTGGTGCGCGGGACAGCCCACCTGCACACCCACCTCGGGCCTCCGGGCCATCTCTGTGGCCGCAGCCCCCAGGGTTTCACAGGGAACCCGCCGCAGCCGCAGCCGCAGCCGCAGCCCCAGAATGGAGCGGGTCTCTGCCAGGGCTGGGCTGGCCTCTTGCTGACAATGAGAACGTCCGTTTGCTTTCATTCATTCATTCATTCATTCATTCAAACAACCTTCACTGAGCCTCTGGGGGGCCAGAGCAGCTCATGAGACCCACACGGGCCTGCTTCCCAGAGCTCACTGTCCAGGCACCGGAGGAGGCGCCGGCTTCCTGCCCGCGCCCGCCTTCAGCTGGGCCCAGGGGCACAGCCAGAGCTCCTGCTCTCGGCGCCAGGGAGGCAGGACTGCCAAAAATATGGGGGAGCGGGGAGGGCGTGTGAAGTGAGTTGGGACAAGCCTGTGGGGAGAGGTGAGACAGAAGGAGGCGTGGGGGAGCCTGAACCCTGCCAGCCCAGGGTGGGCAGGACAGGAGGAGAGGCCCCTGTCCTCAGCCACAAGGGGCAGGGAGGGAGGACTCGCGCATGCACGCAGTCATTCAGCCAGCCCCCTCTGAGCTCCCAGTGCCTGCCCTGACCAGGAACAGGGGCGCAGAGACAATTACAGTACCGGGCCTGGAGAGATCAGGCCGAGCCAGGGCCCAGGGAGCGGTCCTGGGGGGACCAGCATGGCCTCTGGGCCTCGAGGAGCGAGGGCGCCGGCTGGGAGTACCCAAGGAAGGGTCATAGGGAGGGGGCACGCCAGGCCCTCGAAGGGTGCCTGCCCCCATCCTGACCTCTCTTTACTTTGCTTGCAGCCCATGACACTGGTCTCGTGACCCTACAAGTTGCCTTCAACAACCAGATCATCTCCAACTCAGTGGTGTTTGAGTACAAAGCTCGGGCCCTGCCTACGCTCCCTTCCTCCCAGCATGACTGGCTGTCACTGGACGGTAAGAGCAGCGCTCGGGTCGCCTCGCCAGACTCCGTGGGAGAGGGACACAGGGGGACAAGTTGTGGAGATGTCCAGGTCTCCATGTTTCTGGCCAGAGCGGGTGGAGAGGGGTACAAGTGTCCACCACGGGAGAGACACTGGGGCTCTGCCCTCATCTGGGTGTCTCCCTGGGACAGAGTGAAGTGTGTGAGCTTGGCCTGTAGCTCTCACTCCTGGCAGCAGATCTGAGCGGCCGGATAAGCCCACAGGTTACCGAGAGGCCTTCCCTTGACAGACCCCAGGAAGCAGGGTCCAAGTGTCCCCTGCTCGTCAACCCCCAGGGCTGTTTCCAGGGAGCCCCCGAAGCTCCCGGAGGCAATCTAAGCCCCGAGCCCCTTGGAGACGGCAGTGCCGTGCAACCGACTAAGGGCACAGGCCGGGCCACTCTCGGGCTCCGAGGCCTGGACCGTGAAGCTCTGTGTTCCATGCTTCTGCCTCTTAGCGAGCACGAGCCAGACCTCGTGGAGGCCCTCAGACAGCCGTCACCCACTGTTTCTGGGCTGGGTTCATTTCAGCCTCTGCCCTGGAGAGCGTCTGGAATTAGCCCAGGGTTATGATCCCCGCGGATCGGGGAGGGTCGGGAGCCCCCATAGGCTCCAAGGGAGGGGGCAGGAGCTGCTGGCCTCGTGCACGGGGTTGGCAACTGTTAGCTGCTCCCCTGGCACCAGGGCCTCCGCACAGGAAAGCTGCCAAAGGTGGCTGGGGGACGCGAAGGCCAGAGGCTGCCCTCCCAGGCCTGGGCGTGCCTAGGAGAAGCCCCAGGTTGTCCCGGGGTGCTGGGCTGAGGGTCTCTGTGCCAGGAGAGTTGGGCGGGGGGGTGGCTGCACAAGGCCTCGGTATCAGGGAAGCCGCAGAGGTGCCAGCCTGCAGGCTACCTCGCTGGAGACCTCAACAGCCCAGGGCATGGGACCTTGGTCAAGGCGACCCCGGGCCTCTGCAGAGGTTAGTTTCTAAGCACCCCTGCCCTGTCCACAGCACCCTTTTCCTTCTTACCTCGGACTCCCCTTGCTGGTGGCTGCTGGAGGACTTTGGGGCTTGGGTACATGCCCAAGCCAGCCCTCCTGAGCCACCTAGTGTGTAAACCCCAGCCTCGTCCTAGTCTGGGCCCCAGCAGCGACAAGGTGCCTGGTGGCCGCCCTGGCCTCTGAAACTTCTCAGCCGTTCCAAGAGGTGGCGTTGGGTCAGCAGGGACCTGCACCCTGGCGGCGGCTGCCCGGGAGCGCCAGGCTGGCCTTGGCAGCTGCCCTGGCCAAGGCTGGAGCCAGCGGAACTGTGAGGATGACCTGCGGGATGTAACAGAGAAGGGCAGGGTGACCAGGGGCTCCTGTTCAGGAAATCCGGTTTCAGCTTTGCAGGACAAACCGGGAACGGAGCAGGGAACTCCGCAGAGCCCTGGCTCTCCCTGAGTGACCGGGCCACCTCGCCAGGGTGAACTGTAGGGTGTTGGGACCAGTGTAGGACCTGTCTGGTAGATGGAGCCCTTCAGAGAGCCAGGTGTCAGCCAGGTGGTGCGGAGCCCGGGAGACATCAGGCGGGCCCCTGGAAGCCCCTGGAAGCCCCTGGAGAAAGCTGCTCCAGGAGGCTGCGCGCAGGGGAGGGCGCTGTGAGGGAGGCCCTGGGGAAGCGAAGCCCCAAAGCGTCTTCCTGAGGGCTTGCCCACCTGCTCTCCAGCAGCCCCTTCCTGCGCACCTGGAGCTCTGACCACCCTGGGCAGGCCTCTGGGCGGAATAGGCTCCCCCGCCCCTGGCAGAATACACAGGAGAGATGGCAGGAGTTGGAGAGGGGACTTGGCAGGGCCACTCCCCACACACACCGCTGGGAGAGACAGATTGTGGCCCTGAAGGACCCCATGCTTTCTTTCCTTTCCTTTTGGAGTCAGCCAGGGAGGGGAAGCAGGGCCAGAGGCAAAGGGACCCGGAGCCCCGCCCTGCGGTGGGGAAGAAGCGAACAGCCGATGCAAGTGACTTATCCACCCAGGGGCCGCATCCCAGCCTTTCACCAGCCTGATAAACAGTAACAGTGCGGAGGGCCGGACTGAACCGCAGCGCCCTGCCAGGGGCAACGGGCACCCCTGGGGCAGCCCGTAGGGTCTGGGGTCCCTGGCTTTCTGGCCAACCCTGTGGCCTGGCAGTGAACTTGGCGTCAGGGAAGATGATGCAGCGGGCCTATCCTATCGGGAGCCTCCCTCTCCCCTCCCCCCACCCCGCCCAGGTCTCTGCAGCGCCTGTCCTAAGCCTCTTCCGCCCCCAGGGTTGCTGGGCAAATTCTGCGTGGGAGCCGCTGGGAGGTGGAGAGGCGCGTGCAGCTGGGAGCGGGAGCGGGGGCGGGAGGTTGGAAAGGGGCGGGGACGGGGGACTGCAGCGCCCTGCGAACGGGGACGCGGCGGCCAGGAGGCGGTGTGCGCGCGCCGACGCGCGCTCTCTCTCTCACACACACACATACACATACACTCACGCACACACGCACATGCATGCACACACGCGCGCACACGCATTCACACGTACTCATGCACACCCGCCCTGCGCAGCTGCAATGCGGGGCCTTCGCGGACCGGCTGGCAGCAGCGCCCGCGCGCGGGGACTGCGGCGCTGCTCCATGCGGGGGAGGGCCGGCCTTCCTGGCCCTAGGGACACACAGTGACGGCTCCGCCGCGCGCACTCTCGCCCTGGTGGCCCACACCAGCTCAGCGCGGTTGTTTCCTTCCATCTGTCGCTTGGCTCTTAATTCTAGGAGCATCCTTTGCCCACCCTACTCCCATCCCAAGGGTGTGGGAATGTTTTGGGAAGAAAATTTCTGCCTTCGTTTGATTTTTTAAAAATGCCTTTGTTTGCCAGACTCACGGCTGGGGGTAGGGGGGGTGGCGCACAGAGAATCTGAGCGGGTGGGTGGAGGGCTCCCCTCTGCAGCTGCAGCCGGGGTGTAACCTTTGTCTGAGCAGCCAGCCCGTTGGTGGCTACCGTCCAGGTGGAAGGGCTTAGGCGCAGGGGTGCCACATCCCCCAAATCTCAGCTGGGCGCAGCCATCTGAGATTCCCTCTTCTGGAGGGAAGAGGGGGCGCTGCTGCTGCCGCTGCCGCAGCAGCCAGCCAGGCGGTTCCAGACCCACCTCAGGGAGCTCAGCCTTCTGTGTCCCCAGAGCTGCAGCATCCCCCAGGCCCAGAGGACTTCTCGCTTCTCCAGCCTCCAGTGTGGGCTCTAGAGGGCACAGGCCCTGTCTCGGAGAATCCCCACTGCCTAGAACAGGCTGGTGCGCGCTGTGGGCCGCTGTACTTATGCGTCCTAAGTGCATGTGTGAATGAATGGATGTGTACCGGGGACACGGGAAAGGAGCTTAATTTAGCCCAGTGGTCAGGAAAGCTTCACGGAGTAAGTGACCCTTTGCGGAGACCTCTGACCTGAGCGGGCATCAGCCAAGCCAAAGGGGACAGGAAGGAGTACCTAGGAAGAGAGGGCAGCAAGACATCGAGGCCTCCGGAACTACCATTTTCACCATTTCCTCCCCCCAAGTTCCAGATGCAGAACAGGTTTCCCCAGGCCGTTTGCACCAGGACCCCAGGGTGGTCGGGGGCAGGCCAGTGTGCATTTGGGGGTGCACTGGGGACCCCTTCCTTCCAGGGTAGTGGCAGTCAGGCAGCAGGGCTCACCCCGAAGCCGGCGTGCAGAGGGACTCCGGGGAGTGCCGCTCGTGCCTGTGATGGGTGCTGTGGATGCAAACAGGCAGGGCTGCGCGGAGCACGGAGGTGTGCTGCCTGGTCAGGCAGCCTTGCCTGTGTTTGCACAGAGAAGGAGCTCGGTGGCCCGCACTGTGGCTCTGGAGCTGGCAGACGGGGCAGGCCCACGGGGGGCTAAGGGCAGCCTTAAGCGGCCCCGTCCCTGGGAGGGAAGGTGAGTGGAACTTCTGCGTGCCCTGTTCTTCCTCGTGTAGCCATCTGATTCACTCCAGGCCCCGGATCAGAAGATCCGGGGTCCCCTGGCCCTGCCCCTACCCACTGCCCCCCACCTCAGAGCCCCACTGAACTGCTTGTACTTAACGCTATTTACCATTGCATCTGGGGCGGCTGAGCCTCCCACCTGGGAGCGCGGGTCAGAGTGAGGCGTGGGTGAGCTTTCTTGGGTTTGGCCAGCTGACCACCTGGGCAGGACTCCTGCTGACCCTCAGGGTCTGAGAGGGACCTTGTCTTCTCAGGCAGAGGGGAGAAGAGGACTGGGAGCTCACCCCTCATTCCCCCGGTGCCTGCTTTCTGTGTGAGCCTCAGGGCAGACACCCCGGGGTAGCCTGCCCCCCACCCCCAGCTCCCCAGGGCCAGAGGAGGCTGTCTGGCTCAGCCTGGCTCCGGGCTAGATGTTCGAGAAGACTGAGCCTGGCTCCCACCTGAGGACGTGCAGAGAAAAGCAAGATTTGGCCTCCCTGCTTGGCCTTCTGGTCTGACCCAACCCTCTGTTAACAGACAGAAGACACGTAGCCCGGGGTGGTCCCCCGCTCTGCCTCTGCCCGCCTCCAAGCTGCCTGCCCCTGGGTGCGCAGTCGTCCTGCCGGCCCCACCCCTGCAGCTTGCTCGCACTAGGAACAGGGCCCACACCCTGACCCAGGGCAGCCCAGTGGCAGCGGGAGGACCTTCCTGCTGCCAAACGCCGCAGGGCTTCCCAATGAGCGCGTGTCCTGTGCCAGCCCCTCCCAGCCTGGTCCCTCCCTCCTGCAGACCTGCCAGCCCTTTTCCCGGTCGCCCTCCCTGGGCCGGTTGTGTCCTCACCTGTCCCCATGGGAGAGCGTGCAGAACCCAGGAACAAAGTCTGAGAGCATCACTTTGACCAGATGATGTAGGAAAAGGACAAAAGTTAAGTAATCTGGTTGTAAATAGTTTAAAATGTCACTGTTTCACTAAAACAAACACAGTCTGTGTCACAGAGTAGAATACAAAATTCACGAGAGGCTCTGAGGAGACACACAGCAGCAGCGCGTTGCCAGGACTTGGCAGAGCTACCTTGGGTTATGCCCTCAGTCAAAGCCAGGAGCCACCCTCCCTGCCACGGAGCCCTTGGGGACCACATGAGAGAAGCAGTGACATAGGGGACTTCCGTCAATAAGGAGGGGGCCCTGCTCAGAGCCTTCCTTCTGTCAGTCACCTGCCGGGGGGCCTGGGGCACACCGAGGCCAGTTAGCTTGTTGGTCTCTGGATGCTTCTTGGCCCAGGACAGTGGCAGAGGAAGAAGCTGATGTGACCCAGTCGTATACTTGGGACTGGAAGCCGGATGGCAGGACACGCCCCCTCTCGGAGCTGCAGGCAGCCCAGCCGGGCCTAGTCCTCCCCATAGGCAGCCCCCCTGTGCTCTGGGGGACCCACATCATTACGCACTCTGGGGGGAGGGTGTCCCCAGTCCTCCTTAGCCAGTGACCAAGGAGCCCCCAGAGAAGCCATCTCACGCCGTTTGCAGCTAGGGCCACACCAGATGGACCTGTCTATAGCTGCTCTGTGTGGCAGAGAACAGGTCACCTTGGGGCGCCTCACGGCCTCCCTGCAGTAGTGACAAATGGCGCCCGCAGAGGAATGGCCCTGAGCAGCAGGTTCAGCGTCTGCAGCGGCCCCGTCCTGCCTGTGGGGGCAGGAGGCCGAGCAAGCGCCGTGGGGGAGCCCCAGAGCCTGGGCAGGCAGGGCCGCTCTGCGCCGCGCTCCTGCAGGATGGCTTCCTGGCCACCTGGGGGTCAGGTGGCTCGTCTGGAGTGTGAGGCGGAGGCCGAGCTCCTCTGGTGGTCAACGTCCACCAACTTAGCCTTGACCTTTGCAGTTGTTTCCTGGGGTTGCTATAACAAATGACTACAAGCTGGAGGACTTAGTCTCTCGCAGTTCTGGAGGCTAGAAGTCCAAAGCCAAGGTGTCAGCAGGGCCGCACTCCCTCTGAAACCTCTAGGGGACAATCCTCCTTGCCTCTTCCAGCTCCTGGTAGCTGCTGGCAGCCCTTGACCTTCCTTGGCTGGTGGCAACATAACTCTAGTTTCTGCCTCTGTTGCCATGTGACATCCTCCCTCTGCGTGTATTTCTGTGTCTCCATTTTCTCTAATAAGGACACCAGTCACTGGATGAGGGCCCACACCCAATCCAGCCGGAAACCTCTTAACTAGTTACACCTGTAACTAATTAATTACAAAGACCCCATTTCCAAAGAAGCTCACATTCTGAGGCAGCGGGAGAAGGGAGGGCCCCAGGAGAGAGTTAGCTACATGGACATTAACAGAACGTTCCAGAAGGAGGAGTTGGTGATGGAGACTGAGAAGGAGCAGTCCTGGGAGTCGGAGGGACACAGGAGAGGGTGGAGGTGCAGAACCTCCATCAGAGGGCTTACACGGGGGAGGGGTGAGCAGCCGGGCCAGAGGTGCTGACAGCCCCACGCCTTTGGGAGCTTCTCTGGGCCTGCTCTGCGCCCTGTGCCCAGCCTCCCTGAGGGCTTGTCCCCCTGAGGGCCTCTCCGCTCCCAGGGCTCTCCTCACTGCATGTAAAGGCAAAGGCACCTCGATAACCCCTCCTCTGCGCCTCTCCCCAATCCAGAGCCACCGTCTGACCGCCCTAGGCCATCTCTGCTCAGACCCCTCCTGGGCAAGTCCACGTGCCCCAGACGGGACCACGCCTGTTCTTTGCCCCGCCCCAACCCACGTCTCCTACAACATTCCCCACCTCCGGGGACAGCCCCACCCAGAAGACTGGCATCATCCCTGAGACCTCCC